>BQKZ01003006.1:54257-67550 GCA_036244855.1 Temnopleurus reevesii | reverse complement strand
TCCCGTATGCTCACAGTAGGGACCTTTAGCATAGAAGACAGGAGGGCCTATCACATCGTTAGCTCTACGGTCCGTTCCAGAAGGGTGCACCAACACAACGCTACTTCTTGAATGGACCTTAGACATGTTAGAGCTAACGTTGTGATCGGCACTCCCGTCTTGTTTGCTAAAAGTCCCTAACAATTACAATGTATAGTTTAGACATTCATATTGTTTGCTCTTCGGTTTGAGCACTGTATGTGCATGCACTACGACGCTTCACTTAGCATTAGAGCTGTTCCTTGTCGTTGTGAGAGTCTCACATAGCACAAGCCTCATCATCTTCAAAAAGAAATTAATGACATGATACTTTCGTAATGTATTCAAATTTATTCACTTTTACCCTAAGTTGAACTATGTATAAACGGGTAAAAAGATAATAAGAGTACTTAGTCAGAATGATATTTGCATACATTAACGTTGCTAGGTTGGAAAAAAATTGTAGCTTGACCAACCTAGCAACAACTATTGCTTGTTATTCACATTCCTTCCACTGAAATAGGATTATTTTACATCAGGTGAACAAATAGTTTGTCATTGTGCGTTTGACAAAGAAGAGTGCATAAAATTTGAATACATTACGAAAGTGGTATATTGAAGCACAATACGCGCTGTCAGACGTTTCTTGGTAATCGGGGACTTTCGTAATGTATTCAAATTTTATGCACTCTTCTTTGTCACACGCACAATGACAAACTATTTGTTCACCTGGTGTAAAATAATCCTATTTCAATGGAAGGAATGTGAATAGCAAGAATAGTTGTTGCTAGGTTGGTCAAGCTACAATGTTTGTCCAACCTAGCAACGTTAATGAATGCAAATAACATTCTGACTATTGTACTCTTATTATCTTTTGACCCGTTTATACATAGTTCAACTTAGGGAAAAAGTGAATAAATTTGAATACATTACGAAAGTGGTGTATTGAAGCACAATACGCGCGGTCAGACGTTTCTTGGTAATTATGTTGATTCTGATCGTTGTGAGAGTCTCGCTTACCACCAGCCTCGCCGTCTTCATAACATGATATTTTATCGTAATCATTTTTGTTTTCAGTTTAAGCACAATGCACGCCGTCAGACGTTTCTTAGTGATTCTGTTCCTTGGCTCCTTCGCCTTGGTATTACTCCTAATCGTCGTGAGGGATCCACAAAGAATGTCGCTTATTTCATCTGTGCAGCAGCTTGGTGATGGGGCAGCAGCTGCAGATTCTCATGTCGAGTAAGTAAAAAGGCCGGCTAATGCCCCGGTTACATAGGACCCCGGAAGCAACACGATTCAACACGACTCTTTGTTACTCCACAGTTAACTGCCTCCGAGCAACGAGTCGTGTTGAATCGTGTTATACGCTGATCAGACGGTGAACTGACGTTTGGCTTGCGCTCAAGGAGCGTACGCCGAACGTCAGTCCATTATACCTCTAGCACAAAGATAGTTCTTGACAACACTAACAGACTAAAGAGTACACACGGCTTGCCCGACATAGCAACAAGCATTTTATGCAAGTTTTCCAAGTATTGTAATCCAAGTGTTACCAAACTGTTTAAGGGATACCTCGTAAATGCGCTCGTTGACAAGCAACCCACATAAATTTGAATGTATTAATAAAACCTGCGACCTATTAAAACAAAAGAAATATAAGTAGAAAAATTATAAAGCATTGGTTCTATCAAGGAGTTTTCAAAAGAATGGAGTCACAGCTCAGAGTCATGAATGTGAAACACCTGGCCAAATTCAAAATATGAACAATCCACAAATTAGTCCTTTGATGTTCTAGGTTCGATATAACTGACATGGATTCATTTTGCTAAAGATTCAACTATATTTTTCATATTTATACTTTCAGACATTGCCCTATCAAATGACCTTACTGCCAAAAGTGTCCATGAGCGTCCATTGATAGAAAACATTGTTTTAATTCTTGCATTTTATGATCGCTGCTATCAAAATCGCTGCGACAACAGTTTTAAATTACTTTATATTTCTCTGTTGACTTTCAGACGGGCAGACTATAGAATGATTCGGCTGGTTGCGGACGTTGGAGAGAGGGCGCCCCATTCACCTGAACTTGGAATCTTTCCCGAAGGCACGGAAGCAGCGGGCAGGACCACCCTCGAGAAGTCGGACCAAATCTTTATTAAAAGCTTACAGGTTTCGGAACCTGTGAAAGCACAATCACAAGCACAATCTGATGATCAAAACAAGACATTACCGGCACACAACGCCGTCGTTGAAAAGACGCTTTCGCAACCGGGATATGGACAACGCGGCGATGAACGCACGCATGACGTCATCCTGAGTGCGCGTTCTTCCAATGACGTCACAACGTGCACACCGCGGAAGAATCTGCTTTTCCTGAAGACGCACAAGACTGGGAGCTCAACCATCCAGAATATTGTGTATCGCTATGGGGATTCGAACGGTTTGACCTTTGCTCTTCCGAAATCGGGAGTTTACATGGGAACGCCCTCTTTGTTTCGGAGTTCGTCTACAATCCGATCTCAAACTGGAAAGTTCAACATGCTTGCTAATCACGCAAGATACAATAGACCAGGTGATGTATTACGTCATATCTATTTATAATACCTGGGCCCTAGTGCATAAAAAGTTGCGTTTAAACCATGGATATATCGAGCTGATATATCCATGGTTTAAACGCAAGTCAGACAATTTAACACAAGTCCATTTTTCAACCAATGAGAAGTGCGTACATAAGATTTGCGTTTAATATTCTGAGTTCAGTTTAAACGCAACTCTTTATGCAATAGGGTTTAGATATGCCAAACGCTCCAGAACATGCATGAGAACGGAATTAAAATACGAATAACGCAACAGCTGAACAGATGTGAGAGTAAACATGACAACAATATCGATGTTCTCAGCCATTCATTTATGATAAAAGCCTTGAATCGATACTTTATAGAATGCACCTTATGCATATTCTGCAACGACAAAAGAAATCTTACATTAATTAAATGTGAACTTGTGCATAAACTCATTACGGGGTCTGTCACATGATAAAGATGAAAGTAAAATTACGATAGATATCAATCGTAAGTCTATAACAATTTATCGTATATCTTTTATGTTACAGACTCCTTCGGGCTTGTAACATAAAAGATGCATTAATTAAACGTACGATAGATATTAATCGTAAGTCATTGGCAAAACATGTAGCTTTGAGATACAATTAATTATATATTAATAAAGGCGCAATACTGTTGCTTTACGCGCAGCACGCTCGAATGAGCATGTGCACTTTGGTATTCGCAAGTTTTGTTGATTGTGAATTGTTAGGTTGGTTCTGATTAAGGGGTCATCATTTCGATTCCGTCTTGTTTTTCACTGTGAGCTGCACTGATGAGCTCTAATAAAAGCGAAACAGTTCTCTCTGCAGATTCAGTATATATATATATATATATATATATATATATATATATGAGCAAAATGTAGAACGCAAGTGAAGACATAGTCCTCTAATAATGGGGTTTAACCCTCAAATAAGAAAGAAAGTCTCGCTACTCGTCAGGTGCCATGACACGAAACGAAAAAAGATAGAAAAATCCGTTTCGTAACAAACGTGTTAAACACGTTTGTTTCATGGCACTACGGATTTAGCTCTGACCTTCTTCCAAAAAAGATGAGCGCTGAAGATGAAAATAAGCGCAAGTATCCATGGTGATTCGAAACAACGCGCAATATGCGTAATTGTGAAGACTGCAGATGTTGATCGGGCAAATCACTATCAAAGGCTAAACGGGAATCAATCTGCTAGCCATGATTGCCCACAGTCAAGTAGTCGGTGAAGTATATGAACAGATAAAAACGATGAAGCGACTGCGTTCCGTAGAATTATTTAAAAATGAAATGAGTAAAATGTAGAACTCAAGTGTAGACATAGTCCTCTAATAGTGGGGTTTAACCCTCAAATAACAAAGAAAGTCTCTTCAGGTACCATGACACGAGACGAAAATGATAGAAAATCGGTTTCGTAACAAAAGTGTTAAACACGTCTTGGGCACGTCTTCACTTGCGTTCTACATTTTAATCATTTCATTTTTAAATAATTCAACGGAACGCAGTCGCTTCATCGTAATATATATATTGTTCAGAGGGTTCATAGTGATAGTAGATAGCAAAGAATTCTGACTTGCACAGTGACTGTAAATCAGTCTAATTTTCAACATATTTAGGAAGGACGTTCCTCAGATTAATTAATCTATTTTAATTTCTATCCTTCATACCAGAAATGGCGAGGATTATGCACTCAGACGTAGCCTACGTCACAATCACCAGACACCCTTCCACGCAATTTGACAGCATGTATGAATTCTACGGGTTCAAGAGTTCATTCAAAGTCTGTCTGGAGGGATTTGCGGACAACCCCCTTCAGTACTACCCGCGCCAAGGTTCAAATCCGATGCATAGCGCCCTCAACCCAACACTCTATGACCTTGGTATGGCTAAAAGAGATTTCAACGATGAGGGCGCTGTTCGAAGGAAAATCGCATCTTTGGAGGAAGAATTTGACCTGATTCTCGTATCGGAATATATCCTGGAATCTTTGATTTTACTGAAGGATTTGATGTGCTGGGATATAAGTGACGTCACGTTTTTCTCGGCGAATGCGAGAGCGAAGTCGAAAGTAAACGAGATCCCAGAGAGAACGTTCAATCAGCTTTACAAGTGGAACCGCGGCGATGCGCTTCTTTATGAGCAAGCGAATCGTACATTGTGGCGGAGAGTAGAGGCTTATGGAGCGGAGAGGATGTCCCGAGATGTTAAAACCTTGGAGAAAATGAACGAAGCCCTAGCAGAAAAATGTTTAGGTGGGACCAAGATGGAGTTGAGTGTAGCAACAAAAGTTAGCCGGTATGTTTTAAAACCGAGCTTACAAAATGATCCGCAATGTTCGAGAATGATTCGACCTGCTATTCAGTACCTCGAGGTCCTTAAAAAGAAACAAGCTAAGAGGTTTTTATACCATTGATCATAGGTATTTATTGAAGGCGATTAAAAATGAGATTAATTGCTCCTTCCAACCGTTGTCTGGTTGCCAGGGGGTGTTACATTCATTGAATGCTTCAAGCATCACGCAAGGAGTATCTTTATTGTATAAAACTTTCTTTAAACATGTTAAATCATTTTGCTAGTGTTCTGCTTTTATTCTCATAGCTGAACGTATCCACAATAGACAACTGTCGCAATATATTCAAATTTATTCACGTTTAATTGCCCCAGAACGAAGTGAGTATTCAACTCTAAATAAATAATGAGAGTACAATTGTTAGAATGCTACTTGCATGCATTAACGTTGCTAGGTTGGACAAACATTGTAGTTTGACAAACCTAGCATCAACCAACACCTGACCAATGTATGCTACATACATTCCTCCTATTCAAATACAATTATTTTTTATAAGATAAACAAAGAGTTTGTCATTGTGCGTTTGAAAAGGAAAATGCATAAAACTTGAATACATTACGACAGTGATCTATTCCAAAATAGATTTGCAGAGCTGCCAACCGTACCGTAATATGCATGAGGTTAGAATTTAAAACATGAATAATGAATCAGCTGGACAAAAGTGAGAAAAAACATAACAACAATATCTACACCCCAAGCCATTAACTTGTAATGAATTACTTGAATTTATATGAGAATACTTCTCGTGCATACGCATGAACGGTTGGAATCTACATTGAGTTGGGTTACAAAAGGCTATTAAAAATATAAATTTTTCATCTGGTACTTTTAATCATGAATTTTGTCTGATATGTAGCTTTATGTGTGCTTGATTAAATTTTCTAGACAAGCGTGCGGAGATATGGCGCAGATGCCTAGGTTTGCATCTCTGCAATGTAGAGAATGCCACGCTCAATATCTAAAAGGTAAATAAGATGTGCAGCGCCATCTTCCGTTTTGACAAGCTTCAATTCTTCACAACACGAAAATCATATACTTTGGGAGAGAGAGAACCACCCCCCCCTCTCTCTCTCTCTCTCTCTCTCTCTCTCTCTCTCTCTATCTCTCTTTCTCTCTCTCTATCTTTTTCTTCTTCTTCTTCTTTTTTTCATCGTCTTCTACTTCCTTTCCTTCTATTCTTCTTACTGCATTCATTTCTTCCTTTGCACCATATTCTTCACTCTTAACATAATATGGGGGTGTTGCTCAAAATTTGCAATTGATCGCAAGTTGCAGTTGATCGGAACGCGCCAATAAAAATAATTGTTTCATGCGCATCTTGTTAAATGCGAACACCGTGCGCGAATGAAAATGCGCGTTACAATTGGCAAAGTTGCAGTTGATTTGCAGTTGATTTTGAGCAACACCCCATATGACATTTTTCTTCTGCTCCTCCGGAGCTCCTCGACCTCTTCACCCTCCTTTCTGTTTTTCCTCTTCCCACTTATTTTTTTACTTTCCTTCTCCTCCTCATATGACTTTTTTTTCGAATCTCCACCTGGTGATCTTTCGTAAGAGAATTTTAGATATTCACTAACGACAAGTGGAAATAATCCTACGAACGCCAGACGAATGCTATGAAGATCTTCCATACAGTTTCTGTAACCATGGTAACGATGTTCTGAAACAAATTTTGGGACCTCTACATTTTCCAGAATGTTTAAGAAGCCTGGCAGTTGTGGGCTTGGAGGAATGCTGCATTCTAGACGCTTTTAAGTATGAGATGTGAAGCAGCTCTTGACCGATCGGCATTAGAATATCACACTTTTCGTTATTCCCAAGCGGATAGTCTAACTTATATTTACTTTGCCATCGCTCTTGAGGGGTACACCTGAAATGTGTTTCCACCGTTCACGGATATACAGAGTTATTTTCTATGCCTTATGAGCCCGTCCCTCGATCGAAGGTAGTTTTTAGGTCAGTTGATTGAGCGTTTGGCTTGAGATTAAGCGATCACTCAATGCGTAGGTTCGGATCACACAGCTACCGCGTTGGCAACTGGCAACTAGAACCATGGTTAGTCCCTGCACAAAGTCTTTGGAAATCACAGAATTTAGTGGACAATGGGTTAAATGTTAGGAGCGTCATCTACAGAAAGAAACTTATTAGCGTCATATTTCCTTCCAACAAACAAGAGGGGGGGGGGGGAAAGAAAAATTGAAAAGGAAAATTCCGTTAATAACCAAAGTATGCCGAGCGCCGACTGAATAAGTGGGTTGTTATGCGTAGTAGAAGCGTTTGATTAACGCTAAATGTTCTTACATCGAACGCAAGCCAAACGTATAAAATGTCAACGAACCGTCTTCCCGCGGGTTTCTGCGCACGGGGATCTTCATAAACCCATTTAACGTTAGTTACAAAGCCACCTCACGCCTCTGCGAATTGAGGTGAACGAAGGCTGGTGAATAGGTGGGTTTACTTATATATTCAAATTTATGTGCGTATAACGTAGTTACGCGGTATTCCATAGACCGCTTGAAAACAATAAGACTACAATACTTGGAATCGAGTTTGCATACATTACTTGTTGCCATGTCGGGCAAGCCCCGGGCAAGCTTTCGGGTTGTCAAGAACAACCTTTGTGTTAGGGGTATGCATAAAATTTGCATCTATTAGTAAACCCGTCTATTGGAAAAATACGGAAGCTTAATACGTGCAGTGCTGGCATCTATTCTTTCATTTCTTTTGTAATATAAGTTATTGTAATATTAGTTATTTACTCATCACATGACTGTATTATTATCAAAGGAATTGAAAAAAATAAAATAAATGATTTGATTTGAAAGTGAGTTGTTCAGCTCGCAAAGGGGTCTTCTGTATAATAATATAATGATAATACCTCATATTTATCCAGGGTAGCCACTTTCCGCTGTAAGCTGTTCTTGAAGGGGCCCTGCATAACATAAAGTTATTATTACCCTTCTCCATTCTTAAATGCCGAGCGCCTGGCAAGAAGGCAGATGGTCACATTTTTATAAGTCTTTGTTATGACTCGGCCGGGGATGGAACCCACGACCTTCCGTTAATGGGGCAGATGCTCTACCACTGAGCCACACATAACCGGCATGGCGAGAAGGAGAGAAGGTGAACAATTCACCTTCGCGCTGCACGTAAGTTCCATTTTTTTTCAAATTCGTCAACCTACGTCCATAGAAATCTAAACGAATACGTCCGCCTGAATTTGCATAGGTGTACGGGGACTTATACACTAGCTTTGAATGCAAATTTGTAATTAAGGCCTCGGTCACATAGGACCCCGGAAGCAACACGATTCAACACGACTCGGTGTTAATTCACAGTTAACTGCCTCCGAACAAAGAGTTGTGTTGAATCGTGTTGCTTCCGGGGCCTTATGTGACCGGGGCTTAAGGCGCTATCACTCGTGCCCGACGTACATGAAATTTGAAATATGCTATCCGTGCGAACAACTTCGCATGGGAGACAAGTAACTTACGTTAAATCGGTTCGGCTTGCGAAAGTGCGATCGTAAGCCAAGTGTCTCCCCTCCTTTTCCTGCGTACAGGAAACATATTATGTTTTCCATGTACGTTGAGCATACGTTGAGCATACGTTGGGAATACGTTGGACATAAAGGCAAATGATTGTGCGAGTCTTTAATCGCAAATACATTAGCTTATAACGCTCACTGAATACTGTAATGCAAAGATAATTGCGGTCGTGTCTTCCGTTAAAACGTCCTTTTTGGGCACTCTTGATTATATTGTGATGATACTCTGTGCAAGGAGTGCTCAACAGAAGGCGGGCTTATTGTCAGATTCAAATTCATGCACGTTTCATGACGTCATCAAATTGGCAACATCTCTGAAAATATTCATTTATTTGCCCATTTTTTTTTCCAAATAATAATAATGGTGGCTACTTGTATAGCGCGCAGGTCCACCATACGGTGCTCATGACGCTTTAGAAACAAGAACAATCAAAGAAACAGTTAGGAAAAACATGAAGAAGAGAGAAAGAAAGGAGAATCTCCTGAGCAAAAATAATACGTATAAAATAATTAGAAATAGACAATTCTTAACATCTTTATGAGTAGTCCGATTTTCCGCATTAATTTGTTTTATTGTGATTTGCTCATCAAATTTGTCTTCTTTTGTTAAAATATTATTTTGGCACAGACTTCCCTTTCAAGCCGCAGTCACATTCCTCCTTCAATACTATTCTTATTTCAATTGGGTCGTCTGTAGCCACCCTAGTCTTTCTTCACGGCCAGTTATTTAGGTTAAGCCTATGTGGGTGATATGTTTAATTTTACTTTAAGTACGAAACGTTGATTTTGAAGCCTTGTATTTTCACAGCTTAGTTTATGTACATCATCAACTATTTAGGTAGCATTAATCTGGCAGTTGGGATTTTTTTTTAGATGAAGACAATGTTGAATTATGTCTTTAAAGGGGAACTTCACCCATATATTGATGTGCGCTCAGTGGATGAAGAAAAATACAAGGGTCAATTTGTGAAAATTTGAGCAAAATCTGACAATCATGCATTCAAAAGTTATGAATTTTCAATGTTTTGATTTACACCCCTCATGGGCTCCTCATATTGGCAACGTACATGCACAAAATGGCTGCCTACATGGAGAACTCTACATTCCCTTTGTACACTGAATTTCACATTTTCTTCTCTTTCTAGATAAGTAGACAACATTGTGCTTTTCTCTTCAAGTATGATATGGACATTTTGATTCTGCATGCATTTTGGAATGAATTTTGTTGATTTATTGTCTACTTTTCTAGAAAAATAAGAAAATGGGAAATTCTATGTACAAAGTGAATGGAGAGTTCTCTATGTTGGCAGCCATTTTGTGCATTTACGTTGCCAATATGAGGAGCCCATGAGGGGTCTAAATCAAAACATAAAAAATTCATAACTTTTTAATGTATTTTCGGATTTTGCTCAAATTTTCACAGTTTGATCATTGTTTTTTTTTTCATCCACTGAGCGCACATCAAGGTCTCGGTGAAGTTCCCCTTTAATTTGAGCACCTTCCGAACGCCTTCGACATCGATCAAACATCTTGTCTTCGTATTTTTACGTTTATACGGGGTGTTCTTCATGCAGTCTTCATGAACCCTAGACTCTTTTCTTTTTCTTTTTCTTCTTCTGCCCTTTTAAGCCGCAGTCACATATACATCTTTCTTCAACACTATTCTTAGTTTAGTTGGGTCTTCTGTAACCCCTAGTCTTTATTCACAGCCAGTTAGTCAGGTTAATCAGGACTCGACTGGACAAGTAGTCTTGTTGAATCTTGTTTAATCTTGTTCAATCTTGTTGAATTGGGCTTCAATGTTACTGGGACACGTCTGCCCAGCGTTCGTGAAGTAAGCGCACTTTGAGCACCATAAGGGGCCCGTAACATAAAAGAGAAACGATCGCATTTGCGACCAATCGCAAACCTTGGTACATGATTTCCAATAGCCTTACGACAAACATCAATCGTACGATTGATTGGAAATCTTCATGTTACGGGGCCCCGAACACCTTCGACATCGGTGAAGCGTTTTCCGATCACAGGGTGTGTTTCAGTTTTCATGAACTTGGCTCTTTTCTTTGTCTTCTTCCCCCCCCCCCCCCCTTTTTTTTCCTTTCATTCGTTTTGCCAATGTATCGATATTCATACATGATCAACTTCATCAGGACCCTGTAACATAAAGTTTTCTGATCGATCGTAAGATTGATATAATTCACTAGTCTATGGTAAATCTTTGTACTGAAGATTTACGATCTGTCGCAATCTGTTTTATATTACAAGCCCCTTGGTTCACGTACCCTCGCTCGACCAAATCGATATGTCTGACTGATCTGGATCATGCATCACAAGTATGTAATCTTGTTTGAAAAGTTGTAAACATATCTTCTTCTTTTTTCCTTCACTTTGAGCGTAAAACATTTTAAAACGCATTGAATTCTGTCATGCTGCAGTGAACTGTATCAATGCGTCAGATCATGGATAAAAAATGATTAATACCTTTTGGCGAAGCGATCGATGCCGCACCCCCCCCCCCCCCCCACCCTTCAACCGTTGGCATGGTTGGTAGTCCATGTTCATCATGCCCCGGTCACACAGAAGCCGGGAAGCACCATGATTCACCACGACTCCTTGTTTGGAGGCAGTTAACTGTGAACTTAACAAAGAGTCGTGTTCAATCGTGTTGCTTCCTGGCTTTTACGTGACTGGTACTGTGATTTGGCGATCTGGGCCAGTTGCTGAATATAGGTTTCTTCTTGGTGAGGTCCCAGTCGCATAGATGCCCAAGAAGCAACACGATTAAACACGACTCTTTGTTAAATGTACAGCTAGCTGCCTCCGAGCAAAGAGTCGTGTTGAATCGTTTTGCTTCCATGGTCCTATGTGACTGAGGCTTTATGCGGCTTAACTTCTTAAGCCACCCTGTGAACTGAAACACAATCGTTGAAAAGTCTATGTTAAGAGGGTGGCACAATGAATTAAGAAGTCTTAGCAAGAAGAGGATAGCTCGGACCATTTCGAGCAACTGGCCTCTCTCGCCTTAGATGCGCAGACCCCCCCCCCCCCATTTGTATGCTTACATACAGACTTTGTATCTTTTTCAAGGAATTATCACGTTTACACCATACATATAAACAAATAACGGTTAGTAGTGCATCCATGACATCATCAAGTTTCCAACATGTCTGGAAAATTAATTTTCAATGATTTGCCTATCCATTTCGTCAAATCTTTACAAATTCAAAAAAAAAATATTACATACCCGATCTTCTTCAAACTTTTGGGGTTTTTTCCTACTCACCCAATTTTTCTTCTCCTGTTGAAAATCGTTATTATCTGTTTACTTTTCTTCTAGAAAACTTTCTATGCTAAGGCCATATGAGTTCCACCATTTTATAAAAAAAAAAAGAAATTGAAAAATATTCTGGATACGCCCCAGGCCCTGATTATGGTTTTCTGTGATATTTTCAAGCGATGTATTACACGTCAAGCTGCGTTTCTTCATTTTTCTTTCATGATGATCACAATGATATTGTGCAAAGTTCACTTCTCTCCACCCCACCGCACACCTCAGCCTGCGTCACACCTTTGCGTTTTTAACCTGCGTCGGTCTAGCGTTTTTGGAAATTAATAAACGCTCCCTTGACGGACAGCATACGCAGATCAGAGGGTAGACTGATGTTCGGCTTGCGCTCAACGAGCGTACGACGAGCGTCAGTCCACCGCATGACCGGCGTCTTTGTGCGTCAAGGGAGCGTTTTTAACTTCCAAAAACGCTCGGCTGACGGAGGCTAAAAACGCAAAGGTGTGACGCAGGCCTAATCCAACGCCGTCTAGGGACAGGAGGCTTCCATCAATATAATCGAAAAACACCTGAAACGTATCAAATGCACACAACACTGCCTGTCATGCTCGTGTGGGAGCTGCAGTCTCGCGAGAGAGTAATTCAGTTTTTACCGATGAGTATCAGTCTTCATGGTCTTAGGACGTGTTGCTCAAAAGTTGCAATTGATCGCAAGTTGCAGTTGATCGATACGCGCCAATTAAAATCATGGTTTCGTGCGCGAATGAAAATGTGCGTTACAATCTGCAAAGTTGCAGTTGATTTTGGACAACACCCCAATAGAAGATCATTTACGTCTATGGCGAATTTTTGGCGTCACCATCCGAAAGGCGTGTCGGGGGCTCGAATCATAAACCTCTGAGATGGTATGCTACCTGACTTTTATACATGATTTTGGATTACTTGCGCATATGTTTACAACGTTCAGATAAACACTTTTGACGCATTGCCCGTCTTGCTCGGCGATCGTGTCCGGGATTCGAATCCGGAACCTGCAATTTAATACATTGGATTACATGCGCCCGTCGCAAAGCCCAGTCCAGCACCATTGACGGATCGCACCCGCAGCCCCCGGGGGACATCATGGCCGAGGAGACCTCCGAGCCCGTGCAAACACTGGTTGGTGATGATGTAGAGTCTGACGGGCAGGAGGAATTCTTCCAGGCCGCTGCTAACGGCGAGGTGGCTACGCTGAGAGCGCTCGTTGAGAATCGGCATGAACTTGGGATTGACTTGAATGGTCGTAATGAATCGGGCTACACCGCACTGCAGATCGCTGTCATGGAAGGATACGTAGGTAGGAGAGCAATTTTTATTTGTCGTTTTATTTAAACAGGGTGGCATCCTTTCAGTTAAAAAAAACCTGAAAAAAACTGCTCGACCATCCCTATAAGTTCGTATGGACGCCCCTCCCCCTCCTTCCCTTTGGCGGATCAGGGGGGGGGGGGGGGGGGG
>BQKZ01003006.1:16912-27408 GCA_036244855.1 Temnopleurus reevesii | reverse complement strand
TGATGATGATGATGATGATGATGATGCTGATGATGATGATGATGGTGGTGATGATGATGATGATGATGATGATGATGATGCTGATGATGATGATGATGGTGGTGATGATGATGGTGATGATGATGATGATGATGATGATGATGATGATGATGGTGGTGATGATTATGATGATGATGATGGTGATGATGATGGTGATGGTGATGATGAGGCTTACGAGGTCACACGCTCCATCTCTAGCACAGAGGACACTACTTGGCAAAAATGTTCCTTGGAAGTGTCATACGAGACTTCCTACTTGTACGGGTTGCCATATTTTTTTTTTAATTCTCGAGACATGTTTTTATCTTGTCTAAATAAATAAACTAAACTAAACTATATCTGCGTGAATTTGCAATTGTAATTTACATAAATCATGCAAATTTGCGGCTTATCAAGTTGTTTCCTGGGATAAATTTTTCCAATATCCCAAGGACCATTCGTGCCAAGTTGTGTAATTTGGTCTTCCTGAATGAAGTCATTATTTCATAACGAAACATATTTACTCATTTAATCATTTTCAGAGAGAAGTATGAATTTTGTCTCCTCCCGCTGTTATACTGCTTGTATTCATAATTCTCTCTTAGAAGGATTTCAAATCTCTAAAAACCATTCATAGAACGCGAGCAGAACGTAGTCATCGTGCTCTCCAAACCAATCATCGCTCTCGTGATTTAGCGTCATTTGCCTTCAAATTGTTTCAACTTTACCATTACCTGAATATAAATTTTCACACATAAAAGGCCAACTCTCACGGTTGCGTTTTCAGCATGCGTCAGCCAAGCGTTTTTGAAAATGTAAAACGCTTCAGAGCTCCCAGTATACGCTTTTCGGACGGTGGAGTGACGTTCGATTTGCGCTCAAGGAGCGTACTCCGAACGTCAGTCTCACATATATGACCTGCGTCTTTGTGCGTTTAGGGAGCATTTAAAATTGTCAATAATGCTTGGCCGACATAGGATAAAAACGCATATGGTGTGAGTCGTTAAGAATGTTGTATGAATTCTAATGATCGTATGGTTTTTATACCTTCCCTTCTATTCCTCGGAACTGTTCAGACCGTTCATAGAACGCGAGCAGAACGAAGTCACCGTGCTCTCAAAACCAGTCCTCGATCGCTCTCGTCAAAATTAGCTACTCAAAATTCTCTAAAATTTCGCTTTTGTTGAACTTTCACCCTTTCTTGATTGAACATTTTCACTCATACTTTTTAGAGTGTATGATTAAAGTCTGATTTATCGAATGTTTCATCTCCCTTAGTTCCACTACATGTATTCGTCGGAACCACTAAAACCATTCATCGAACGCGAGCAGAACGAAGTGACCGTGCTCTCCAAACCGATCCTGGCTCTCGTCAGCGTCATCGCCTTCATGCGTCTCATGCCTTACCTTACTGTGAGCGATCTCGTGGGCGCCTTCCAGATCTCGCTCGGATCCATGATCGTCGACACCGCTCACTTCTTCATCATCCTCCTCGGTGTCTTCATCGCTTTCTCAACTGGGATGACATTCATCTACAGTAATACGATCAGAGGCTCGGTGGTTCTCAGCTGTGAGTTCCGCCGTGGGGATTGCTCCGATCTGGATGTCCAATTCAATACGTGAGTATTACCCAGTTGCCCTGGAACGGTTACTTCATATAAAGCTTGGGTAGTAGGCAATTGTACGTCAACAATATCTTGCCCCTCTAGCTGGGAGTGTCTCCTTATACCCGTTACTGAAGAAAGTGTGTCATTTCAAGTGTTTGTAGCGATGTCAGAACTTCAGAAGTGATCTTGACCCTTTTTGTTATACAAATATTACGTCACACAAACTTTTTTTTGGGGTGGCAAACTATTTTAGGAGCACAATATTTTGCCTCCATGCGCAAAAAAAAACCTTCGATTGGCGAAAGTATTCAAGTGCCACTTATTCTACCGGACTTCTGATGAGTTCAATAAATCGTACCAGTTGGCAACTGTGTAAAAGTTGGTCACATTGATGATGATGATGATGATGATGATGATGATGATGATGATGACGTTTATCTCTGATGATGGTGATGGTGGTGATGATGATGGTGATGAAGATAATGAAGATGAAGATGATGATGATGAAGATGATGATGATGATGAAGATGATGATGATGATGATGACGTGTATCTATGATGATGGTGGTGGTGATGATGATGATGGTGATGAAGATAATGAAGATGAAGATGATGATGATGAAGATGATGATGATGATGGTGATGATGGTGATGATGATGTAGCTTATGATAATGATGATAAAGATGTTGACGATGATGATGATGATGATGATGATGATAATGATGACAATGATAATGATGATGACGAAAATGGTGCAGGAAATGAAGATGATGATGATTACGATGGCCTCTTGTACTCTTATATTCCTCAACAGTATCTGGAACGCTTTCCTGACCCTCTTCTGGTCATTGTTCGGTCTTATCGGTATTGACATCTTGAATCTACCGTCGAATCAAGTAGTGCAACAGATGGCTGGTCTGATCATGTACGTTCTCTTTCATCTCCTTGCTGTGCTCGTTCTCCTCAACGCTCTTATTGCTGTCATGAGCAACGTCTATAACGCAGTAGAGGTAAGTGATGGAAGTGGTGGTGGTGATGATGGTGACATTGGTAATTACGGTGGCGATGGTGGTGGTGGTGGTGGTGGTGGTGGTGGTGGTGGTTGTGGTGGTGGGGATGGTCGTGGTTGTGGTGGTGGTAGTGTTTGTGATGGTGGTGGTAATGATGATGAGGATGATGATGAAGATGATGATGATGATGATGATTATGATGGTGGTGATGGTGGTGGTGGTGGTGATGATGAAGATGATGATGATAATGGAGGTGGTGGTAGTGGTATTTGTGGTGATGATGGTGGTGGTGATGATGGTGGTGATGGTGGTGACGATGGTGATGGTGATGGCGATAATGATAATAACCATTTTCATCATGGGGGTGATGATAATTATGTTGTTGATGATTGGTGCGGTGATGGTATAGTGATTATGGCGATGGTGGTGATGATGATGAGCATGATGATGGTGATGATGATCGTGAAGATGGTGATTGTGATGGTGATGAAAATGATGATGATGATGATGATGATGATGATGATGATGATGATGATGATGACGTTGATGATGATGATGATGATGATGTCGTTGATGATATTGACGATGAATATGAGGATATGGTTATGATGATGACGTTGATGATGATGATGATGTCGTTGATGATATTGACGATGATGATGAGGATATGGTTATGATGATGACGTTGATGATGATGATGATGTCGTTGATGATATTGACGATGATGATGAGGATATGGTTATGATGATGTTTATATTAATTATATCAAGCATGATTGATAGAAAATACGTTTTGCCTTTCTTTCTCAATTCACACAGGAAAATGCTGACGTCGAATTGAAATACTCGCGCACTGCCCTTTGGATGTCTTTTATGGATGATATGTTTACTGTGCCTCCTCCCTTCAACCTTATACCAGACATGAGAGCGCTCTACAACCATTGTTACATGTGTTACTTCACTGATTATGGCAATGATAATTATTATCATACCAAGATGATTTTAATCGGACATTTTCAACATTTTCTTTCTTAATTTATCTAGGAAAACGCTGATGTCGAGTGGAAATACTCGCGCACTGCCCTATGGATGTCTTTTATGGATGATATGTTTACCGTCCCACCTCCCTTCAACCGTATACCAGACATGAGATCAATCTACAACCATTGTTACATGTGTTACTTTACCGATAATGGCACTTGTGAAAATTATTATCATACCAAGATGATTTTAATCGGACATTTTCTACATTGTCCTTCTTAATTTATTTAGGAAAACGCTGATGTCGAGTGGAAATACTCACGAACTGCTCTTTGGATGTCTTTTATGGATGATATGTTTACTGTGCCTCCTCCCTTCAACCTTATACCAGACATGAGAGCCATCTACAACCATTGTTACATGTGCTATTTCACCGATGACGGGGTTGTTGCTTCCGTGGAAAAACCAGAAGATGTAAGTGATGACGTCATGAGAAATAGAGAGAGAAAGTAATAGGGAGAGAGTGGGAGATAGATAGATAGATAGACAGATAAAGAGAGGGGAGTGTGTGTGTGTGTGTGTGTGTGAGAGAGAGAGAGAGAGAGAGAGAGAGAGAGAGAGGGGGGGCAGGGAGAGGGGAGGGGCAGGGAGGAGTGGAGATAGAGAGGGGGAGAGAGGGGAGTGGGATACAAAATGTCAGCATATTTGAATTGGAATTCCTCTTTCAAACTATTATTACTACAAACTACATTTCTCATGAAAGTACATTTCAAATATTTTGTTTAGAACGATATGAATAATTCTATTCATGGAATAAGATCACAATTCGTTTTATATCACGCTTTAATAGTGAGTTATCATCGTAAACCTCCAAAGCGCTCACCCTGTTAGTACCCGGTCACTGGATGTATAGCTTGTCGAAATGTTAGATAAATTAAAAGATGATTGTTCTCTACCGGTACCTAAATAGCACATTGAAAGCTTGGATAAATTCCCTGCTAAAGGAAATAATAATAATAATAATAATAATAATAATAATAATAATAATAATAATAATAATGATAATAATAATTTCTATAGCACACGTATCGACTCTGTTGAGTGCTCAAGGTTCTTTGCATTATTATTACCCTGACATCAGTGCACTTGGCATTTCAAGGAATGAATTTTCCTACCAGATACCCATTCACCTCACCTGGGTTGAGTGCAGCATTATGTGGATGGATTTCTTGCTGAAGGAAATTGACGCCATGGGTGGGATTCGAACCTACGACCCTCGGGTTGAAAGACGAGAGTCAGAACCACTACACTACGACGTCTCCACTTCCGCGAACGGGAATCGAATCCACTAAAAACTTGACTAAAAGTAATATATTACACACATAATTTCGTTTCGTTTTGACAGGATTTGGATGAATATCGAACAGTGGACCAAGAAGATTATGAGGTTAGTTGTCATAATAACTATATGTTAAACCCACTGACAACCGAATTCTGTAATTCCCATAGACTTTGTGCGGGGACTACCCGGGTCCAGTATTCAATGGAGAAACACGCCAAAAGTAAAGCCCCGGTCACATAGGACCCCGGAAGCAACACGAATCAACATGACTCTTTGTTCGGAGGCTGTTAATTGTGAATTAACAAAGAGTCGTGTTGAATCGTGTTGCTTCCGAGGTCATATGTGACCGGGGCCTTAGTTCTGATTTGTGTAATCCCCATAGACTTTGTGCAAGGACTACCCGGGTCCAGTAGTCAATGGATGAATTTAGAAACACGCCAAAAATAAGCCGTTTGAATGGCATACATAGTTCAGTTCAGTTCATATTAATTTATCTTTCATTTTCAATCAAATTATAAATCAGAGAAATAAGCCGCCCCCCCCCCCTCCACACACACACACTTGTTGTTTTTCCAAACCCTGCCCCGGTTCTATTTCTAGTCGTGACAAAATGCTCCTGATTCAAACAGTTGTTTAACAATAAAACGTTTAAGACATAAATCTTTATTACACACTCGTGTATATAGTCCCCAAAGAAGATATTGGATTTGAAAGGGGATCAGCTTGATTTAAAAGGGGAATTACCTTTTTATATTCTCTCCCCAGCGGATTATTACAACGTGACAATTGTAACTGTTCACTTTTTCGAAGACCTGTTGCATTTTTAATGAAAGTATGATCAAATATTTTTCAACCTAAGAATATACATCAAATATGTTTCGTCACGAGAATACCAAGCCCTATCTTCAACGTATGTTCTGAATTAAGTCTTTTAAGGCCGACTCACACCTTTAATTTGCGCTTTTAACCTTTTATCATCCTAGCGTTGTTGGAAATTTAAAAAGCGATCCCCGTGCGCACAGTATACGCTGATCAGACGGTTTACTTACGTTCGACTTGCGCTCTAGGAGCGTACGCAGTCCATCGTATGACGTGCGTCTCTGTGCGTCCAGTGAGCGTTTTTTAATTGTCAAAAAATGCTTGGCCGATGCGTGCTAAAAATGCAAAGGTGTGAGTCAGCCTTTAAAGGAAGTGACTTGCCGTTAAACGTCATATGAGACTCGATTCAGTGTTAAAATCAATGCTTGTCTAAATACTAGTCATATCAAGTCCAGCAATGTCAAATGTTTTTAATTTCCAGAGGGTGATCAAACAGTTAATGGATCGGTACGTGTCAAATCGACTCACCACTGAACAGAGTGCTGGTGGTGAGATAGGCCCAATGGATATCCGCGATCTCAGGAATGACGTAGCCGCCCTCAGGTTGGTACCCCCCCCCCCCCCCCCCCCCCCCTCTTTGCAAAAGCGGTGATGTCTATGTTGTGTCCAAAAACAAAAATAACACGATATAATAATATTTCCGTAAAATCAAATCTAACACCAACTCAATGCTCCTTTGTAATGCTATTCAAATTTGAACGTGCTTGTGATTGTTGCGTCCACACAGTTTAATACACGGTGTACGGGTCTATTGTCTCATGACCCACTTTATTTCACGGAAAGAGTTAATATCGTGTTTTGCATAAAGCATGGAGTCATTAACCTATCAGATGTCTATATTGTGTCAAAACATAAATAGAACGCATAAAAACAACAATGACATTAAATAAGAAATAGCCTTAGAATTATAATTTCTTTTAAATTTAGATTTGAATCTACACTAAAAATATAATTCCTTCATATCCAAACCCCAAAGTGTAAAAAATAATATTATCCAAGATGTTTCATCACGTGTCAATAATAAAAAATAATAATT
The DNA here is from genome assembly GCA_036244855.1 of Temnopleurus reevesii. Classification (NCBI taxonomy): domain Eukaryota; kingdom Metazoa; phylum Echinodermata; class Echinoidea; order Temnopleuroida; family Temnopleuridae; genus Temnopleurus; species Temnopleurus reevesii. The sequence goes on along the minus strand of BQKZ01003006.1, from coordinate 20,535 downwards.
TTCAAAAAAGGGCTCTCTGGGGAAAATATTCCTAACCCGAAACATTTCATTGAACTGGTTACGAGAATAATATCCTTTGATCAGTGTTGATACGTGGTTCCGGTATAGGCCATGTATAACGCTCAAGGGAGATATTAGATTCCATGAAAAAGAATGATGGGTTTCCCCTAAAATTGCCACGGAACCAACATCAAATAAGCTATATTAGTGATCAAGCGAGTAAACAGGCCCCAAACTCCCTCTTCTTTGCTGGATTTTGCTTTTCTTGGAAAGAAAATCGTTAGAAATACTATAAATGCAGTTTATAGGCAAAGAAAAATCATTTATATAGTTGCCCTCTACGGACGACATTTTTCTACTTTTACTCTTCATTCAACTGAAAATATCACAATGAAATCATTAAAATAAAATAGATGCAACCTAAAGAATAATTTAGGATGCCCTTGAGTATTGTCACTTCGTTTTAAATAGTCTTATTTTCCTCATAAAATGTGTTTAAAATATAATTGAAAAGGTAAGATTCGAACTAATTCTACCTACTGACAATCCATAGCAGTCATCATGTCATCATAACTCATATAAAAAAAAAACACATACATCTATATGTTTTTATGTGATATATTATTCCTCTCTGTTGTATTGTGTTCCATTATGCATATTTTGCGGGATCTCCTACAAAGTCCATGTGGTTTAAACGAGTCTACCCTGTATTTGAGAGAAATAGATTGAAAATATGCAGTGGTCCAATTACAATATAATTGATTTAAAAAAAAACGTAATCTTATGGCAAAAATAGTTAAGGTTGACCATAGAGAAGAAGAAGGAAAAGAAAACTTGAACCTGTTGAATGAATGAATATATATGAACACCCCTGATGAATAGATATATAGATAAATAAAATGCCAAATAAGGCGCTGTACAATACTATGCTATAACATGATCTCATAATTTCGCTCTTTTTCAGATTTGATATCACGTCTAAACTTGGTGAGATGGAGCAGGCGATCGACAAAGGCGCAAACCAAAGCAAAACAATTTATGGTCAGAGCGAAGAGGCGGGAAACATCTTTGATAAAACATTGGAGATTGATGATATGGTTGCTAAGTACAAGTTTGCTGTCAAGGAAATCTACCAAAACGTCGAGAAATACCGGGTATGTAAACATTATGATAACAATGATACTACTCCTACTGCTACTATTACTACTACTATTACTACTACTACTACCCTGGCTTTACCCTGGCGAACACCAGCAACCATGGCATATCAGTGAATACATATTCCTGCAAGGTACCCATTCACCTCATCTGAGTTGAGTGTAGTACAATGTGGATGCATTTTTTGTTGAAGGAAGTTAACGTCATGGGCGCGTTTGTCAATGTAAAATTACGTAGTTCTTCTTCTACTCATTCTCTTTCATCTTCTTCTCCTTCTTCTACTATGTACTTCTTCTTTTATGTTTCACCTGGATCCTATGGATGACCAGTAGTGCCGTGCATGGCACTGCTGAATGGGATTCCAGCCGATTCATATTTTTGTTTTATCATGTATATATGTAGGTATTTGTATAATTCATTTTGTTTGTATTTTTTTTTATTTGAATCGGAAAATAAATACAATACAATACAAACCTGGACATTCTTGTTGCAAGGCGAGAGTCAGAACCATTACACCATTACACCTTATTATCTTATCATTTATTTTGACATATTTTGTTTCCTTTTTTTTCGTTTTAATTTTCCTCCAAATATTTTACATCATGTGTCATTCAAGGAAAAGGCCGTTTCAGGAGAAATAATTATTTCGTACTAAAAGTATTTTGATCAAACTTGATATGGATGTTTTCCTTTGGCATATGTTCCGGATTAGGCTATGCATTAATCACAAGGGAGGATAATTGGTTTTCTTGCCAGGCAGAAAGTGGGTTTTCCCAAAAACTGTCGTTAGAAGAACAAGGGGAATATTTAAGTACTGTACCCTGTGTTTTCGGAACTAGGGATAGATGCCACGTGTTGCGTGTGGCGAGATGGAAGGGGATACCTGTACATTTATACATGTCGTGGCGTATGGGGGGGGGGGGCATGATGGGTATAGACCAACACAATATGTATCTGTGTTTTTGTTGTTGTTAGAATTGTGCTTATTTGATGTGCGATATTGTGGTGGACAAACATGGTGCCCTTGCTAGTGTTCAATGAACACTAGCAAGGGCGGGGAGAGATATCTCCACATCCCCCCCCCCCCCCAAGAAAAAAAATCCCTTTCACATTTTGACTTACCTTAAACTGATAACTCTAGACCGATGTAAGATATTGAATTCATTCATTGGCGCTGGCAGTCACGGCATCACCCGTCATCACGTCAGTGGCGCATTATGATAAAAGAGCTAGCTAGTTGACAGTTCCGAGCGAGATGCGAGCGTGACCGAAGATATTTGCCGAAGATGACGTGTGTGACGAGCAAGTTGCGAGCATGGCCGAAGACTTGCCGAAGATGACGTTATCCTGACGTCACAGGACATTATGAAAAGATCATAAAATTAACTTTTTACCTCACATATACGGTGTTTCGCATTTTTGTCAGCGTTAGCAACCCTCTTCGAATCATTCAAAAGCGTTCCATGCGATACAATAATCACAATGTTGGCTACAACATACGTATTTGCTGCATTTTATGTCATTACCTGCTACTAGTATTCCTAAAGAAGTTGAAAACGTTCTGTGACAGTGTTAGTCGTGCAGCGCCACCTACCGGTGATTGCGGGAACATTGCGTCGTGTCCATCTACTTGTTAAAGAGCATAGTAGCCAAGAGGTTCAAACCACAAGTGTCGGATTAAAATTTCCAACAATATTTCTAATCTGTCTTTATGATTTTCATGTTTCATGTGCGTGGAGGTGTCCTGAACCACGTTTGCTTTGCGCAGCTGATGACGCAATCTTTTGTCCATTCTCTTTTGCATATGTGAACGAAATACAAATTTTGATACTATTTTTCGAATTGGGCCCAAAATTAATGATGCTGCTCAGGGGCGGATCCAGGATTTTTGAAAGGGGAGGTGTGGCAAATGTGTGAGTGATATACCACAAATTCCCCCTCGTTGTTCCCTTTTTCTTTCATTGTTTTGCCGAAAAATAGGGGGCGTGCGCCGAGACGCCCCCCCCCCCCCCCCCCCAGATCCGCTACTGCTGCTGATAAAAATGTAAAGTAATAGCTGGGCGGGGTGGGAGAGGGCTGGGGAGGGGGTAGCAGGTAGTTATCTATCGTACACCAAATAGTTGTGTCAAGAGACCACCTCCTACCACCCCTATCCTTGCAATCACCAGGATCAATATTTTATTATTGTTATCAAAAAGATGGACCACCTCGCATTTTATTGATTGCCTGCAGCTCTCCGTAATAGATGTCCTCGATTACGATTTGCAAGTCAATAGTCCCTGTAATCAAATGATTTATCGAATTAAGTCGACGCATGAATGTGTTATCATCAAACATCACAAAATAATTCGTATAGTTTCATGATAATTTGACACTCGTTCTTTCAATATGATTCTTAAGAATCTTAATGCATTTCGGGAATAGATATTCCTATCAAGTGTACCTGTATTAGTGCAGCAGAATGT
>BQKZ01003005.1:30515-42366 GCA_036244855.1 Temnopleurus reevesii | reverse complement strand
TAGGGACCTTTAGCATGTACAAGACGGTATGGCTGATCAGAACGTTAGCTCTAAGGTCCGTTCCAGAAGGGTGCACCAACACAACACTACTTCTTGAATGGACCTTAGAGCTAACGTTGTGATCGGCACTACCGTCTTGTACATGCTAAAGGTCCCTAATGCTGTGATTTGGGGATTAAAAAATTGAGGCAAACAATTCTTGTCACAGTAAAGGGTCGGGATACACATTTCCGGTTACGGACATTTGCACATGTGCGTTCCAATTTGCCGGTTTTATCGAAAAATTGCGTTTGTTTTTATATTTTAATATATGATAATTTTAACTACTGACTACACCATTGTGTATTTCTTTGATTAGCACCACATACCCCCAATGATGATTGAGGAAGAAAAAATCGGCAATTTTGCGAATGACTGACGTACCACGTGCACTAGCTTTCCTAACCGGATGTCAACTTCTCAACCTCGACAGATCGATATTGATGGTATCGTAAGATATCGTTTGATATCGCCTATTGTCGATGGCGAGAATTCTTCGGGCGGATATCAGCCGTCATTATATGGCTTATATATTTATACTTCGAATTGAAGTGATATTGCTCTTCAAATCGCAACCGTTATGTTTAACAATCTTTTATATTAGTTTTGTATATGAATTATGAGAATAGATAGATTCAAGTTCTGCACACACACACACGATCAAATGAAGATATTCATGATATTTAGTATGGTCTAATTTGCCATTGATTGAACTGAATTACGATGATATCTTACTGCATCTCACAAAGTATCTGAAGCCCCATCTCTCCAAAACTGATCTAGACGTTTAATATTTTGTAGTTATATTTTAGATATACCTTTACTGCATGTACTTACTGTCACAGCTGGTAAGTTCTCTGTAGGCCCTGGAACTGTTGTTCCATTTATGTCTCCCGCAGAAGGCCGAGCGGTTGGTAGGGCACATCGTAGCACATCTTCACTTAAAGAATCAACGTCGCACACCCCATCTGGGCCCAGTAATACTTGCACGTCATTGACCGTGCTTGCCAAATTGATATTCATTCCCTAGATGTATTCAAAATATGAAATTCCTCACATTTCTATAGAACTTTAAATACGTTCGCTTCAAAATATTGAATAATTTTACAGATTCGAATACTTTACGTCATCACGATCATGGGATTTTTTTTCCGGTGCCCACTTTAATTACGATAATATCTGAAACAAATTTGTTTAAAATCCTTCAGGTTTGTTAAGCGACAACCTGATTGACAATATTTGAAATTTTGTTAAAGTTTAAAGAGGTAAAATATCATACTTTTTGAAGAAAATTATTATATTTCCAAAAATTTCAACTTTTTTCGATTTCAAGTTATATATTCATCCCTATATAAATCATACATACAAAACAATGGTAATATAAAATAATACAATTGTATTTTCAAGCAAATGAAGAAAATGTACAAATGCAATTCAAAACATTAACATTAATTTGATATAAGAAATTCATCGTCACTGGACATTTTCAAAGCAAAACTGATATCTTTTCAATATCCAATTTTAGGCATTACGACATATTTTACTCAGGAACATGTACATGCCATTTATTCAAATACTTTCTGCGCTACATAAATGTTATGTTAAGTATGTTATGGTAATTTGATAACATAGAATTGTGGGTATGTTTTTGTTAAAAAATATGTGTTCAATGGAAAAAGTAAAAAAAACAAAAAAAAAACTTAAGATAAGGGTCCCTCAGAAAATATAGACATTTTACAGATAAGGTTTGATACATTAGACGACTAAATTTTGAATCTTACTGCGATTTGAAGGCGTTCGTTGCTGCTGTAGAATATTTTGTTTGGATCGGTGAAGCTCTCATAGATGGGATTTGGAAAATAATCTATCAATCCACCAGCAATGATGGATCCGTCAAAGTCAAAGGTCAAGTTGGCCATCATTACGTCATCTGTAGCTCCTTTTCTTCTAGCGGAGCTGCCAGGAAATGGTGGCGTGGGACAGATGAGGGTAGTGTCCGTTCCATTGCAGAGCTAGTGCAGCAATAATATACATGGACATGTAGATGAGAATGGATTCAATTAATTTTCTGTCGAGTAACGATAACAATTTCTACTTAAAAATGCTTGTTTTCTCTTTCAAATATTCCGAGAATACTACCATGATAGCTGTTTAAATTCCCCATTTTATTGTTACCATTTCCACTGTATAGTTCAAATTTGTATCGGTGCAATCAACAATTGTTCACATATATATACGAGGACACTATCTAATGACCATTATTATTATTATTATCATTATTACTACTATAATTAGAATCCTGATATAAAGTAGCTTGGGTTGCATAAGAGTCCCATATTATTTTCAACAAAAAATACAAGACAATAATAATTGAAGATTAAATCGGGATGAGAATTTATAGCGTCTTGTATTGTGACGAAAGCTCATCTCAATTGCCGATCAAAAGCACTTGCAGAAATATGTAGTATGTATAACAGAGTAATATTACAGTGAAACCCGAAATGAATATTTACACCTTTTCAACTCTCAAATCCCATTTATTTGTATTTGTTCATGAGTATTTCATTTAGAGGAGGACAATAAAGGATTTGACCCTTTATTGTTCTAAGCCTCTTACGTACGGTCTTGGCCATATTCCTATATTCGCTTTTTGAACAATACGTTATTTTATTGAGATGTGTTAAATATTTTACTTGCATTATTTCTTTTTAAATCTGCATTCGACAATTTGACAAAATACAGTATACAACATAATACATCATACATTGTAAGTAAAATTATGGATAACTTAAACATTTGAAACTAACAACAACAAAAAAAAAAAAATGGTTGCTTTATATTATATACACATACCTCATAATTTGAGTCATCTGATGTGAGTGATATAATGATAATTTTTTTCTTTTGGATCAGATCAAATCGCTCACCGGTTAACTTTATATTCGTCCCACCTCTGTTATAATGATAGGTAATGCACAAAGTTGTTTTATCAAGAATTTTACATCTATAAAATAAGAACTCTTCATGCCCTTTAATCTCGTTGACACGACAACAATTATTTTCATGTTTATCCGCTATATCGTGATAAAAAAATGTATATTGTTATTTCCGAATTGTTGTAGGAACATTTGCAACGTATGCGTATCTATACAAAGAATTTCTTGAACATTCTATTTTATTCAATCTGCCGATTATAATAAATTCAGTCGCATTTTGGTGGCTTAATTTGAATCTTTTGTATCAAAGGGTCACAAAATGTATTGTTAATCTTTTCACAAATACCATACGTGATACATTGATTTCTCTCTAGTCTTTTTATATATGTTTGGTTGGGTAAAAGGAAGTGTCTTAACCCATCAACACACAAAAAAGGAGTGAATACGTGTCAAAAAATTAGCGAGGACTTAAGGGTTAGTACAACAGAAGAAAGGGCAAAATATCAATAATTTTAGTTATGAGATGGTCTGTCATATTTTGAGAGGTTCATTTTCTTGTCGTACATATTTTTCCTCTTAACTCTCATGTATTCAGTTTTTATTTTAAATATCCAACAGTTTTATTAGTGTGTACAAGCAAACCGGGATACATTAAACGTAAGTTCCTTGTACAAAGAACAATGCTTTAAATTTTACTTACGCCATGATGGCAGTTGTCCTGCCGATATCAGCAATTATTGGGTTTGGCATGTAGGTATATTGGTAGTCTTCAAATCTCTTCTCTACTCCATCAAACGTCATTGTTAATGGCACAGAAACCTGTTCATTTTCTAGTATGCTGGTTGTCATGCAGGTTGCAACAGATTCTTCAACAGAACTGGAAAAAATCATACATTCATCAATTTAATTTATATTTTTGCTGAATAAATTTGTCTGTATCTATAATCTTAATTGTACTATCAAGATTATCAAATTAATATTGGCAGTTCCGAATATTGGGATAGATTCGTGCCTAATCGCTTGAGCACTCCAATGGTCTAGCTGTTATGACACTGACCTTCTTACCCAGAGGTCGTGGGTTCGAATCCCACTCAGTTGCTGTGATTTTTTTTTCATCACTTAAGAGCATTCTATCACAGAGCTGAAGCATTGTGTTACCCCATTATGGGATTTTGAGAGACAAATGAATGAAATTTCTTTGTATCAGAAACAAGATTGAATGAAAGCAAAATAATTCTTTCCATCAGGGCCGATTTGCAAGAAATGGTCTTAGCCTTTTCTTACATGTTAATTCATGCTAGCTTCTTGTCTATACCTGAACAGCTGGCAATAAAATTCAAGAGATCCATCATTGTGTCATAAACATTAAAGATAATCTTTAGAAAATCTTTATCAAAATGTGTACAGCTTACAACTGGGCCCAGACCTATTGCAGATCACTCACATTTCTTTACATACTGCTTCTCCAAATCTGGCTGCAATGTTCCTTCCAGTTTTAAGGTTAGTCCCACTAAATGTGATTTGTGTACCTCCTGCCGCTTGTCCCTCTATTGGATCAAAACCTCCAATCTCAGGAATCTGACCAGAGAAATGGTGTTAATTGGAAACCTAGAGAATACATACAGCGCATGATTGTTCATCTTCTTCTAAATTCCTTTGTTTTTATATCCGTACATACATTTCGTTTAGGAAGACATTTTTTATATAAGACCCATTATTCTTTAAGTTACACAAAAATATGATATTACATAGAAGTAATAAATAATACTAAAGTAGAATTATCTTTATAAGAATTTGATCTTCAATAAACAGATTACCATTACATTGTTTTACTTATGACTTACGTAAGCTAGAAAATACATATCATTGGTGAAGTGTATTTTGTCATTTTTGTTTTTATGGTCCATGTCTAAATGTTTGATAACCAGGGTTGTGTTCTATAAGGATGTTTCTAGACTCAAAGAAAATCTGGTTACCCTTTCTCAGGTGCAATCAGCTCACATGATGATGATTATCACTGAGCACATGAAATGGTTACCAGTCATTCGCAGAGTCTTCTGTACAGCTTTATGAAAAACAACACAGGAAATTTCTTTCAATATATTTATCCTTTATGACATAATATATATATATATAAAATCTATGTTTACAATTACCATATAGAAATACCATGAAGAGTATATGCTTTTTAAACTTTATTACATTATTTATATTTCTCATGTATTGAATATGCAAATTTGAATATTTATAATCATTTATGCAGTATTGTTATCCACTCACTCTGTAATGAAATTGTTCATGGCTTTCACCGGTCTTATTTGAGTCACCTGACATCACTGTGATTTGAATGCGGTTTGATATCTTCTCTGTAGAAACACTGGTCATACAACTCACACTGTGAGAATCGGCATTAAACATGGAGTGTAAAAAATGTGAAATTCATTGAGGAAAATTTGCCAGGGAAAATGTATTGCAATGTGCTGTGTTCTGCAATCTGGCCTGATACTTCTTTATATTTAAAATTGAAGAGATGAATACAACAGGGCAGTGTTTCACAAAGTTATGAAAGACTTTAAGAACAACTTAAGGCACGACTGGTAATAGTTCTTGCGCTGAATGATCAAGGATCTTACACGTATGACACTGGTCAACATACTTCAGTCTTTCTAAAACTCATATGTAACTTTAAGAACGATTTGGTGAAACACCGTCTAGGGGTCTGTTATATAAAAGATGAAATGGCACTTACAAATACATATTAATTGCATGTCTATAGCAAAATGTGTACAATAGAGATACAATTAATTTTCAATCAATCATATCTCTTTTATGTTACAGACACCTGTATGGGCAAATCCATAAATTGGTTAATCTGATATCCGAACCCACATTTCTACCATATTGGTTATAATTTATGTTCTTACTTCCATAGGATTATTTCTTTTTACACTGAACAGTTACATTAAGAAATATAAATAATGTAGAAATTTCATTGGATCTGAAGTCCACGCATCACACTTCAGTAGCAAAATTGTATAACTTTTCTTGGAATAAATTTTGATTCTCATTCCATCTGCAAAATAGCTCTATCATATCAAAGAGCCATTGATATTATGTATCCTTCATCCTGATTAGGTGACTCAAGAGACGAAAAACGAGATTACATGGTATGAGGTACCAGCTGCTAATAAAATACTAAACAAACTTTTCTTTTCAATTCATGTCAGTTAAAAATTAGGCATAATTCGTGATGATGAATGTAAAGCAAACATTGACCAATTAATTTATAGAATTTCTTCTTCAAAGGTAAGATAAGCTATAGAGGTCTTATTAGTATAATAATTATCATCTTAATTTCTATAATTACTATTTTTCATTATTATTATTGTCATTATTATCATCATTATTATTATCATTATTATCATTATTATTATCATCATTATTATTGTTATTGTTATCATCATCATTAGTATTGAGGATTATTATAATTATCATTATTATCATCATTATTATTAGCAGAAGGGACCATGGGTCTTGGACAAAGTAGACAACTTCATTCAAGTATATGCAATAGCTCAATAGACACAAAAAGATTTTCTTTCCCTCTTATTGTACGGAGAAATGTCTAACAGGCATCGCGCTATGAATAGAGAAGCTAGATTCCTTTGTATTCAAGAGGCTATTGTAATTGCTTGAAAAGAGTTGTTTAGTTTGTCCAAATCCTTTGTCCCTTCTGCTCATTGTGTATCATTATGAAATATACCTCTGTCCTGGTTGATAGTAGCTCGCCATATCAGCACTTAATTCACATGCCAAGCTTCCAATAAGAACTTCCAAAACGTCATCAAATTCCACTCCAATATCAGTTCCTCTGATATCTAGTCTTGTACGACCGTTGACAGGACCAGCCATGGGGTCGAACTTGAATGAAAGTTTTGAAGTTGCACGATTACGCTTTCAATGTTTCAATCACATGTTTATTTGCATTTTTAATCATAATTTCCAGATTATTATGCGATTTATAAGGTCATTCTTAATATCTTTTTGGCATTTAAAAGCATTGTTTTGTAGCAGTAATCACTTTCTCTTTCTTGAAAAATCTTTATTAGTCAGGTCGAGAGATTATACTTTTTGTCATTGATTGTATCCGTGAATTCAATAGTCCGCAAAAATGTCATGGACTAACCAACCGCGAAAAATTAATACCGCGAAATTATCCCGCTATACCATATATGATTTTCAATTTTGCAGGTGTGTTACCGTGGACTAAAATAATTTGTTCTGGTACATGATGGTCATGAATATACAATTAAATGTTGTCCATTGAGACGGGCGCAACGCATTGATGTGCATTCATAGAAATCTATAGATTTTTAGTAATAATAATAATAAGCATTTAAACATGCTATCGCTCTAGTCACCTATTCAGACAAATTATTTAATATTATTACCTGGCCATAGCATAGCTGCCATGTTGGCACTAAAGGAATAAATTCTTGCCGGTACCCATTCATATCACCTGTGTTGAGTGCAGCACAAGAAGCGAAAGGCGGTAGAAAAATAGGAAATATGATTTTGGGTTGGCATCTCTCTTTTTACTAAAAAATATTATTTCTACTTCTACATCGCTGAACCTCAATTCTGAGTTACTGTATCCCAACTCTTGCATAATAAATTTCTTACATCCGTTATACGTGGTGCGTCGCACAATTCTGTTTGACTCTGGTTGAGAAAATCGTTATTCTGACAAACTTCGCTCAGGATAACATTGCAATCACTGCCACACCAGCCACAATTCAAGTTGGATGGAGTTGTGTCGGAGGATAGACATCGGCTGCAACTTCCACCGTTAACGGAACATTTGTACAAGATCACTGCAATTTGAGAGAAAAAAAAAGTCACATACAATGTCATTAGTTGAGATTGATATGGGTCAAACTGGAGATTATGCACAATATTTTAAAATGTCTCTCCCTTCCCAAACCCCCAATCAATATATTTTCAACTTTGAAAAAAGAAAGAATCATCAGTATTTTGAGAGTACACACTCTAAACTTATGAAGCAGACTTCCAAAAATATAAAGAAAAATAACGAATAAAAAAATCCATCATTAAACAAATATTTATTTCCTACATTCAGAGCTGCATTTCTTTCAAACTCAAAATAGCGAATGAATTTTGATCTTATGACTCAACATTATAAGCATAAAAAGAATCTCAACATCATTTCTTTTTGAGAGAGGAGTTATTAACAGCTTACCTTTTGTTTCTGATGGTTCATCTATGCTGTTCTGACCGTTCCATAGTACAGAGACACTTACATTCTTCTGCAGAATATTTTCATTGTATGTGTACTGGAGAAAAATATAACAGAGGAAATTGCAATCAAAAGAAGAGTCTAGCCAAAAATAATATTTGTTCAACAGGAGCAGAAACAATAAAAACATAACAACAAATTTTGAGAATTTTTTTCTCCGCTCCTTGAGAGCGTGCTGATTTCGGGGGTGGGTTCCTCTTTAATCTCTCATGAGAGCTTGTGGGAGGAATAGGGAGAGTACAAAGACAAAATCCAACTACACAGGTAACAATAGACCACAGACCACTCCGGAATATTGGGAGAATAGGGCAAGATGAATAGTGTTTCCGGTGGTTACATGTATGTGTGTGGAGTGGGAATTCACATTCATTTTGCACATGACGAGGTGCGCTGTTGAAGAAAACAACTCGTAGTGTTATTTTTGCAATAATAATTTTAGAAATAAGCAATTTCTAAGTTGATCATATTCAAACAAACTATGAACATGCTCTAATTTGCTATTGAAAAACTTCATTACGATGATATTTTTTTTTACTGCAGTTCATCATACATACAGAGTGGAAATATTTGCTAGGCCAAGGCCTCAAAATCTGCGAAAATACATCCACCGCAAATATTTGAGTTTATACAGAACCTAGAAATTATGTACCGGTATAATGATCTTGTTATCTAGCGGGTAATTACCTGTCTATCATTGCAAAGAATGTAGCTGTCATTGAAGATTGTGCTGGATACTCTCTCCTCTCTTCCCTCGATGTGAAGGATACACTCATAGGTCACACTCTAAAATGGAAGAAGATAAGATATTGTATGAAACATTGTTTGAAGATGATACAGTACATGTGAATCAATATGGCAGAAATCTAAAAATTGACTGGAAGGATCCAGAATTTCATTTTTACCTTACACTGTACTTTTCATGATGACAAAAATTGTTATTATATTCAAAGACACCAAATCCATACTTTCCCAAAGATGGTCCCCTTTTCTCGACATTTAGGTTCTTACGCAACTGTTGAGACCAAATTTGCGACAACCAAGTATGCAGTCTTGACGCTACGTTTAAATTTGGTTGAATTAGGGTTAAACTACAGTTGTAGAAGCAGTCGTAAAAGGGGATTCTAAGTATGCGGAATATAACACCTTTTGTGAGTGGCATTAGCTAATGGCTATTTTACAGAAATATCAGAAGGCAAAATATAAAAAGATAAATATAGACAGAATGTAGGCCTATATCTTGCCAAAATAGAATGCTAAATTCCTTTTCAGCAAGATAGTTTGGACTCTCTCGCTTTTGGTAAAAGATCTTCCGCTTTATGTCCATTTTCACAAAATCTCCAGGTCTCCAACTAATTTGAATTTCTCCAACTTTGAACATGTGGTTGTTCCTTTTTCCTCCTTTTTAAACACAACTATGACTAAAATGGATGTAAATCAAATTATTTCCATCAATTTGTTCCTTTCACCAAAAACCCAAGAGAGCACTGGAGAGCTTTTATAATCCTTTGGTAGTTGTCTTAGCAGGAGAATCTCATATTGGGGTTGGGGTGTCTGAACAAATCAGGGCCCTATTGCATACAAAGATGCGTTTAAATGCAACTCGGANATATATATATATATAAAATCTATGTTTACAATTACCATATAGAAATACCATGAAGAGTATATGCTTTTTAAACTTTATTACATTATTTATATTTCTCATGTATTGAATATGCAAATTTGAATATTTATAATCATTTATGCAGTATTGTTATCCACTCACTCTGTAATGAAATTGTTCATGGCTTTCACCGGTCTTATTTGAGTCACCTGACATCACTGTGATTTGAATGCGGTTTGATATCTTCTCTGTAGAAACACTGGTCATACAACTCACACTGTGAGAATCGGCATTAAACATGGAGTGTAAAAAATGTGAAATTCATTGAGGAAAATTTGCCAGGGAAAATGTATTGCAATGTGCTGTGTTCTGCAATCTGGCCTGATACTTCTTTATATTTAAAATTGAAGAGATGAATACAACAGGGCAGTGTTTCACAAAGTTATGAATGACTTTAAGAACAACTTAAGGCACGACTGGTCATAGTTCTTGCGCTGAATGATCAAGAATCTTACACGTATAATAAATAATAATAATTAGATAATTTATATAGCGCAGATACTATATGGATATACTCTACTGCGCTGTATGACACTGGTCAACATAGTTCAGTCTTTCTAAAACTCATATGTAACTTTAAGAACGATTTGGTGAAACACCGCCCAGAGGTCTGTTATATAAAAGATGAAATGGCACTTGCAAATATATATTAATTGCATGTCTATGGCAAAATGTGTACAATAGAGATACAATTAATTTTCAATCAATCATATCTCTTTTATGTTACAGACACCTGTATGGGCAGATCCATAAATTGGTTAATCTGATATCCGAACCCACATTTCTACCATATTGGTTATAATTTATGTTCTTACTTCCATAGGATTATTTTTTTTATGCACTGAATAGTTACATTAAGAAATATAAATAATGTAGAAATTTCATTGGATCTGAAGTCCACGCATCACACTTCAGTAGCAAAATTTTATAACTTTTCTTGGAATAAATTTTGATTCTGATCTCATTCCATCTGCAAAATAGCTCTATCATATCAAAGAGCCATTGATCAGTGTTGATATTGTATCCTTCATCCTGATTAGGTGACTCAAGAGACGAAAAACGAGATTACATGGTATGAGGTACCAGCTGCTAATAAAATACTAAGCAAACTTTTGTTTTCAATTCATGTCAGTTCAAAATTAGGCATAATTCGTGATAATGAATGTAAAGCAAATATTCTTTAAATTAGAGAACGATGATTGACCAATTAATTTATAGAATTTCTTCTTCAAAGGTAAGATAAGCTATAGAGGTCTTATTAGTATAATAATTATTATTACTATTAGCATCATTATTGTTATTATTATTATCATCGTTATTATTATTATTATTGTTATTATCATCATTAGTATTGAATTATGAATATCATTATTATTATCACTGTGAGCAGAAGTGACCATCTGTCTTGGACAAAGTAGATAACTTCATTCAAGTATATGCAATAGCTCAATAGACACAAAAAGATTTTCCTTCCCTCTTATTGTACGGAGAAATGTAAAACAGGCATCGCGCTATGAATAGAGAGGCAAGATTCAGTTTTGTTTTCATGAGGCTCTGGTAAAGGCTTGAGAAAAAGTTGTTCACTTTGTCCAAAATCATTTGTCCCTTCTGCCCACTGTGTTTTTATAATGGAATATACCTCTGTCCTGGTTGATAGTAGCTCGCCATATCACCACTCAATTCACAATCCAAGCTTCCAATAAGAACTTCCAAAACGTCATCAAACTCAACTCCAATATCAGTTCCTCTGATATCTAGTCTTGTACGACCGTTGACAGGACCAGCCATGGGGTCGAACTTGAATGAAAGTTTTGAAGTTGCACGATAACGCTTTCAATGTTTCAATCACATGTTTATTTGCATTTTTAATCATAATTTCCAGATTATTATGCGATT
>BQKZ01003005.1:12684-27961 GCA_036244855.1 Temnopleurus reevesii | reverse complement strand
TGTCCATTTTCACAAAATCTCCAGGTCTCCAACTAATTTGAATTTCTCCAACTTTGAACATGTGGTTGTTCCTTTTTCCTCCTTTTTAAACACAACTATGACTAAAATGGATGTAAATCAAATTATTTCCATCAATTTGTTCCTTTCACTGAAAACCCAAGAGAGCATTGGAGAACTTTTCTAATCATTTGGTAGTTGTCTTTTCAGAAGAATTTCACACTTTGGTTGGAGTGTCTGAACAAATCAGGGCCCTCTTGCATACAAAGATGCGTATAAATGCAACTCAGACAATTAAACACATGTCCCAAATACTTGCTCCTGATTGGTTGAAAATGGAGTTGCGTTAAATCTTCTTACTTGCGTTTAAACGCAACTTTTCATGCAATAGGGCCCAGATAAAATAATAAAATTTCAACATACTTCTGTAGGTAGATTTCGTGCAGATAGTGAGTAAGCAGAATCAACTCCGACTGGTATGAGAAAGTCCTCTGTTGTTCCAAGCAGCCGAGGACAATATTCCTGTCCTTGGTTTCCAGAGCCATTAGGGTTCTAAACACAAAATTACACAAGCATGAATATCAAGTAAGAAATGAAATCAAGACTTTGCATATGCAACATTATAATCAGTGTAATGATTTTGCATTTATGACAAAAATTACGTCTCAAAGCAATGGAGCGAAATTGGGAGTAATTGTCCCTCCAAAAAGATGCAGGCAAAGTTCCAATACAACAAAATAGATTTATCCACTTAGCAATTGGCCTGGTTTAAATCAATTTGAATCGTGGATCTTAGACAAAAAGTTTCTTACATTCTCTCCAATGACGACAGTCTGGCATGAACTGCTATCATCTGTACATCTGTTCTCGTAAACACACCAGTCGCATGGGTTGGAGCTCGTTACGCAAGATGTACATCTAGATAGGAAAAAGTTATTCAAGAATTAACTGAATCAAATTTTCACTAATTGTTTTTTTCCTTACAAATCTGAACAAAAGGGTCCAAAACCTATGACATGAGTTCTGCAATCAAGGAATGCCAAATGAAAATATACAAAATAAATATGAATAAATCATCTTTTTCTGATGTTGCGATTAATTGCAAGTTGCAGTTGGTCTACAGCCGTCATTAAAAAAACATTGTTTCATTCTTGTGTTTTTAGGAGCGCAGACCATACTCTAATGAAAATGTCTGATTCAATTTGAAACTGATTTGAGGATTTCCTTTTTGTATTTTCCTAATAAAACATGTTGTTTATGCAAATTGTTCGTGACGTTACTAGAGTCATAAAAGCAGATTTTCAAAGCATCTCAGCCAGTAAGAGGAAAATATAAATATAAATGAATTTATGAATTTTAACCGAATACAAATTTAAAATTTACTTTGTACATAAAATCACATTTATGAAGCACTTTTGCTTTGACAAATTTTATTTTAACCACACTAAAGTTGGTATCGCGTGCTTGGTTGTTGCGAAAATATTCTCAGAAGACTTTAGAATATTCGAAATCAATCATGGCAAGAGCTTTTCGTATTAAGCTTTGAAAACAAGGCATAAAGTATCCCCTCTGGAGTAGGGTTGAATAAACTACAGTAGGTTGTAAGGACAAACTCAAGATAAAATTTCCTTTATCCATCATATCTTGTCAATATGATTGGCTAGGCACATGTTGCTTGAGACATGGAAAACAAATTGAAAAGGAATAGGCTGATTAGATGTACATAGGATGTATGAATGATCACATTATCATCTATCACTTCATATCATTTCAAATCATTCTTTAATTCAAAAGACCCGGCAAAAAAGGTGAAATCTAAAAATCATCTTTTTGTAAAGTTGCATGGTAGAGTGTTACATCATAACTACAAACTAATTTGTAGATTGTCATTGATTTCTTTTTAATTTGTGTGTTTCATTTTTAAATAACACGGCCAAATTAATATCTGCATGTAACGTCGGAATATCACAAGAAACTGAAAAAATATGGCAGTATAATGTTGTCTTAATTTTGAAACTCAAATCGTCTGTAAAACTAAGCCCCTCTTCAATTTAAAAATTAGATTTCAAATAGCTCATTAAAATTGTCTCACCTTTAATGAAATGGCAACATCTTTTTTTTATGGTGATAGTAATGGCAAAATAATTAAGGGAGATATTTGACGATAGAGTCTGAATTTACGAGCTATGGGGGTGACTAAAACGATTCATCTG
Source organism: Temnopleurus reevesii (assembly GCA_036244855.1). NCBI lineage: Eukaryota > Metazoa > Echinodermata > Echinoidea > Temnopleuroida > Temnopleuridae > Temnopleurus > Temnopleurus reevesii. Next base: position 25,751 of record BQKZ01003005.1, on the reverse strand, counting down.
GTACTCAGGCTTTGCTTTTCCAGCCCTTCCGGCGGTATTGTGCTCCCCGTTTAAATATTATTCAATTATTCTCTCCATTTGATCAACTGGTCAACTTGTTCAACTGAGCATGTTAAGTTACGGCCAGGTGCGGGGTATCTCGATTTCCCTCTCGAATCTTTTCAAAAGTATTAATATGTAATTTTCTGTGTTTTTTCTGTTTTTTATATTTTTGTACCGAATATTTTGATCTTCGTAACTATTGTGATTAGTTTTGATTTACTCAATAAAGACATGAATAATATTTTTTAAAAATTGAAAAACAAAAGAACTTACGATGTAATGCGACTGCAGTCAAAGAAGGTGAAGTCTGTAGTAACAAAGCCAACGCCACTTTCAGTTGAGAAAATAGAAAGAGCCATTCTAACCTCATATGCTGGTAAAATAATTTAAAAAATGGGAAACATTTTCAAAATCTTCCAAAGTCCCTTGAAAGTTACACAAATTAATAAAAACAAATGTTGAACATTTTTAAAACCTTTCAAAGTTATCTTCCAAAGTCCTTTGAAAGTAACAAATATTATTGAAAACAAATTGTGAAAACTCCTAAAAATTAGACATTTGTTTCCCAGCTCAAAATTTCCCAACTTGGGGCAGAGCTGCGTCATATCAAGAAAATATTGTAAATTAGTAACCAAAAAGTGCTGGACTTCAATAAGATCATATTTTCGCATTCTTTTTGCTTTTACAAATGAAAATCCCTCGAAATATGGTCACTGATTTTCTGAAACAGCAAACAATCACTTGAATGCTGCACAGACACAAAGAAGACGTAATAAAACATTTTCACACACTACAATGGTTTTTATTTTTTTTAAATGTCATGAAATCAAGTGGTATGACCTATATTATTACATTCAGATTGATGAACAAACAAAAAAAATGAAAAAGAGAGGGAAGTTATGCAGGTACTATCAAGATATCTATGAAGATTGAATAACTTGAATCATGGATGGCTTATTCCTACACAGAATGCATTTGTAGGCCATATTTGGAATTTTAGCCTTTTGGAGCACTAAACAGCTTAGTTTATATACATAATGAACCATTTGGGTAGCATTTAGGATCTGGCAATTTAGATTTTTTTTTAGCATTGCAAGTCAGATTTTTTTCTCTACCAACCTGTTACCACTAAAAACCCAGGACAATGTCTTTGATATAGTCAACATGAAACATTTTATACAAAAATAATGTTATACAATGCCTCTACCATTAATTCTTTAGCGCTTGTTTGATAACGCCGCATTTCGACCCCTCAACAGAATTTTTTCCCATCGATAGTAATTGATTTAATCTTTTAAATATTTTCATTAGGAGTTAGGACGGATCTATAATAATAACAAGTTACATACACATATATAGCAGTCAATAAGTCCATGACATACAATTTGCATAACAATCACTATTCGCTTATATAATTGAAATATTCATAACTTGCTTACCTATCGTACGATTTAATTAAAACTTATTTTTTGTTCGTCTGATTTATCTGCTTTAAATCAAGGCAAGATTTTTTCTGGCCTAGACCCAGCCATTTATAAATTTGTATATAAATCTACTGCTACAGACTATAACACATAAAACAAAAGTCACACTTGGAGACAGAGTATTTGCATATGTAGCTCCCAAACTTTGGATAACACTCCCCTTTGATATACGAAATTCATCGTTACTGGATATTTTCAAATCAAAACTAAAAACACATCTTTTCAACATCCAATTTTAAGCATTACAACACATTTTATTCAGGAACATGTACGTGCCATTTATTCAGTGGAATGTCCATGTCCCTGACCTAACAGATAAGAACTCTTAATAGAGCAGAATATATTCAAGTAGTTTCTGCGTGATATAAAATGTTATGTTATGTTATGTTCATCAGTGGGAATCAATTTAAAATCTACCTCCAGCTGGAAATGTAGGAATCTCATCACTAGGAGGCGTTGTGCAAGTCACAGTATTAACACTGCTAACAGTAGCAGGGTTTATGAAGGTGTCAAAATCACATTGGTATTCCTCGTTGTTTGCTAGCTCTGGGAGTTGCTGAACTGTGATGCTAATCTACAATTAAACAAAAATGCAAGAATATAATTTAAAAGATTAATAAATGTGTGTATTATGCAACAAGATTAAATGGAGCATTACAATAATCTAATTTACATTTGGTAGGAGCTTGCAAAAAGTATATAGAGGAGTATGTGAATGTCTTTGATTTACTTTTCACTACATAACATAAATGAACCAGTAAGAAAGAGACTGACAACTCCTTCAACAAATAGCTTGAATTTACTCGCATGAAGCATAAACAAGAAGCTGTAAGATAATATTTCATACTTTTTTTCAATCTGTTGGTAAACATCTCATACAAAACTAAGTTATTAGCAAAGAATTAGATGAGTAACAATTCCTTGTATGAATAAATTTCAGCTTGTGTTAAAATTGATGTCTTGATAAAACAGAAAGTGGTAAAATTGAACTTACTTGTTGTTCTGTTTGATCATAAGGTAATTTGTCATCAGGCTGGATATTTGAAATTTCTACACATTGCAGGGCATTGTGGGAGAGCCATCGTGCTGATATGTCAGGTAAGGGACAGGCATCGTACCTTGTGCACCTTTACCAATGAATAAAATAATGACTTTTAAAGATTGTATATAGAAAATATACAGGAAGCTAAAGAGTACCGTACACCAACTCAAGAATAAATTATGACATTTATGTCAACTAAATATAACAATTTGAAATGATTTGCAAATTACCATAAGTGTCAAAAACTTATAGAATCTTTCCTATTAAACTCTATAATGACTCATAAATTCACACTATAGAATTAGGAAATGGAAATAATCAAGGCTTAGGACGCTACAAATCTGCATGCCCAAATGCCAGGAGCAACAAAATTGAGCAATCTACCAAGTAAATGAAATTGTCATGTAGGTTTTATGCAAAATAAAAATGCAAAAAATAGGAATTGTACATTCAAACTATAATGATAAATGATGATCCCGCGTAACTAAAATAGTATTGACTTTAATGGTTGGTCATCAAAGCTTAATTGTACATAAAATTGGGCTGTTTTTCCACAGATAGGTTAGGATGCTTGAAGACCACACTTAACTTAAAGGAAAACAAACCCCTGGGGTTATCATGTTCTCACTAAATGAATAAATTTTGAGCAAAATTGGAAAATCTGTTCAAAAGTTATGAATGTTCAAATTCACAGAGATTTGATGATCACTGCCACTCATGGGGATCTAAGCGATCGGCAACATTAACGATCTGTGACGTCATGTCAGACAATTCCTCATTCACTTTGCACATAGAATTTAAAAGATGGATTAATGTTAAATTTAGACTAAGATCGCAACATGATTCTTCTCAAAATGCATGCAAAATCGATAAAGAAATGCTATATCAAAGCCAATTGAAAATTGGCATTTTGTTCACTTTTCCGAAAAAAGGGGAACGAATGTGAAATTTTGTATACAGAGTGACTGAGGAGTTGTCCCACATGACATCACATATTCCGTCGATTTTGCCAATCACACGGATCCCCATCAGTGGTAGGGATCATCATATATTTTTGATTTTTCCAAATTCATAACTTTTGAACGGGTTGACCGATTGTGTTAAAATTTTCAGTTTGGTTATCTGATTTATCTTCATTAAATGAATAATGATATTTCCAGGGGTTGGTTTTCTTTTTACTCGTAGTGATATGCACTCACCTTGCCTCCAGGGTGCACCATCCGCAGTAAGGGTCACCATCGTTTCCTCCATCCGTACCAATACATTCATCACAAGTCGCAAACTGACTACAGTCTACCAAATTCAGTGTCAGAACCTGAATATTTTAATTCAATGAAAATATAAACATGTTTTACATGTATTTAATTCATATCATACAAATAATGCATTTGCTTAAGGTTCATAATTGATGATGATTCTATGTGTTCACATTATATTCATAAGTGTAGGATAGTTACGTAGGGATAAGTACATGTATCTTAGTTTAATTTGTTTGATTGTTATGTAGTCTTGTACGTTAACGTCGTGGACCCCATTGGAAATAAGCCTTGTCGGCTTTCATGGGCTATCCAGTCATGTATGTTGCTACTGACAAATAAATCAAATCAAATCAAATCAAATCAAATTTCATTGATACTTTTATCCACTTTAAAACATTCAATATACAACTTATTGAATTTTTTTTACTCGTAGTGATATGCACTCACCTTGCCTCCAGGGTGCACCATCCGCAGTAAGGGCCATCGGACCAGACAAAAAAAATGTATAATTGATGAGCATTTTCTTCTTGTCAGCTTGAAGATGGAAAATGCACATATGCAGAACATGCAGTCAATTTTCTTTCAATACATCACCAGTCAATGCCTGATGAAATGTTGTTTTTAATTCCCTGAATACGAACATCTAAAGAGGAGAAAGGCTTTGAAAGTAATAAGGCTAGTCCATGCACATGTAGGCATTAACTCATGAAGGAGATGCACCATCAACAGACTGTGGTTGCATCTGCACTTGCCCATGAACTATGCCATCTGAGATTCTGGGCAGTGTTTCTTTGCTGTTTCTTTGATTCACTGAGGAACATCTCCTGCAAGACAGACATCCTGGTGTACACAGGTGTCTCTAAATTTGTGTGAGCTTTTTGTCAGTGTTACCTAATCCATGGATGATTATAGGAACATTTCAGGAGATTGCTTCATTTATAGTTACAGCTTACACCTCAGGGTGTTGTAGGTGTATACTAGGATTACATTACCTGCAAACATTGTTCTTAATTCCTAGCCAGTGTTATAGTTGTTCATCGATCCCTATATGAACGTCTCCAGCAAGACATATCCACATTTTGAGTTACAGCTTACATCTCCAGCTCTCACCAGATATTAATGCGGGGAAGTGTTTCACCAAGATAAGAAAGACTTTAAGAACAACTTTACGTTCGACTGGTATCAGTTCTTGCGCTGAATGCGTGTAATAGTGTGAACCATTACGCTCAAGAAGGGATACCAGTCGAACGTAAAGTCGTGCGTAAAGTCTTTCTCATCTTGGTGAAACACCTCCCAGGTGTGTACTGGGATTATATTACCTGCTAACATTGTCCTTAACTTCTAGCCAGTGTTAGCTGTTCCTTTGACCCATCAAAGAACATCTGCTACAAGACAGACCTCCTTTCAAAATACACCATAGTGCACATAGGTGTCTTATGATACACATAGTAGGTGCATCAATTAAAATCGTTGACAACATAACCGGGAACTTTGCCCTGAACTTCTTGCCGGTGTTAGCTGTTCCATTTATGCGTCAAGAAACATCACCTGCAGGAAATTACTTTCTGATTACAGCTTACACCTCAGAGTGTTGTAGGTGTAAACTAGGATTATATTACCTGCTTCCTTTGTCCATAAGTCCTAGCCAGTGTTAGCTGTTCCTTTGACCAATGAAAGACATTTGCTATATGACAAACCTACTTTCAAAATACACCTTAGTGCACATAGATGTCTTCCGATAGACAGTGTCGGTGCATCAATCAACAACGTTGTCAACCTAAGCGGGAACTTTGCCCTGGACTTCTTGCTAGTGTTAGCTGTTCCATTTATGAGTCAAGAACCATCACCTGCAGGAGATTACTTTCTGATTACAGCTTACACCTCAGGGTGTTGTAGGTGTAAACTAGGATTATATTACCTGCTTCCTTTGTCCTCAAGTCCTAGCCAGTGTTAGCTGTTTCTTTGACTAATTAAGGACATTTGCTACAAGACAAGCCTACTTTCAAAATACACCTTAGTGCACATAGATGTCTTCCGATAGACAGTGTCGGTGGATCAATTAAAAGCTTTGTCTTTGACTCACATGTGAGTATTGTCCTGAGCTTTTTGCCACTGTTAGCTGTTCCAGTGATGCTTCAGGGAACATCACCTGCAGAAAATAATTTCTAAGAACCTCAGGGTGTTGTAGGTTTAAACTAGGATTACATTATCTGCAAACATTTTCCATAATTCCAAGCCAGAGTTTGCTAATCATTGATGCCTCTAGGAACATCTCCAGAAAGGCAGATCCACATTTTGAGTTACAGCTTACATCTCAAGCTCTTACCAGATTATTGTAGGTGTATACTAGGATTATATTACCTGCTAACTTTGTCCTTAACTCCTAGCCAGTGTTAGCTGTGCCTTTGACCAACCAAGGAGCATCTCCTGCAGTCAGGCCTTCTTTTTAAAAGTAATATAACCAACTACATGTAATCTCTATCACCCCTACACTTGCTCGCTTCTTTGCATCGTATCTGACATTGAGGAAATCATCTATCATTGCCAATACAGTTGGTTCAGTTTCTCATTAGCTGATTAGCTTATTGTAGATAGAACATTGGCACACTTTGATTGACTCACCTGTGTACTGACTTCTGACATCAAGGAACATCTCTTGGGGGTGTTTCATCAAGATTTGTCGCAGAGACAATTAGTCAGCGCTGACTAATTTCTTGATTTTGATTGGATAAAAAGCACTTTTGCTGACAGTTGCTATTGGAACTGTCGGAAAATGACTCCTTGTCGCTGCGACAAATCTCGATGAAACACCCCCCTGGAGGATAGATCCACTTCGAAGAGAGATATTCTTGTAGACATAGCCGAAAGCCTCACTCAATATCATGTACCTTGCACATCTGGCGGTTACCAGTAAACTATCGTTGGCACACATTGATTGACTTACCAGTGAACCATTTTCAGAACTTCGAGCTAGTATCAGCTGTTCCTTTGATTCATCAAGAAACATCTCGTGGAGGACAGATCTGCTTCCAAGATAGACAGTCTCGTAGACATAGCCGAAAGAATCACTCAATATTATGTTCCTTGCATATCTGGCGGTTACCAGTAAAGTATAATTGCACACTATAATTGACTTACCTGTGAACTATCGTCTGAACTTCTAGCTAGTGTCAGTTGTTTCTTTGATTCATCGAGGAACGTCTCCTAGAGGACAGATCCACTTCCAAGAGAGACAGTCTCGTAGACATAGCCAAAAGAATTACTCAGTATCCTGTTCCTTGCCCATCTAGCGGCTACAAGTAAAGTACATTAGATATATCATTGACACACTATGATTGACTTACCTGTGAACTGTCTTCTGAACTTATAGCCAGTGTTAGTTGTTCCTTTGATTCATCTAGGAAAATATCCTGGAGGACAAATCCACCTCCAAGAGAGACAGTCTCGTAGACATAGCCGGACGAACCACTCACTATATGTACCTGTAAAAAAAAATAATTTATGATGATATTTTTTCCTCCACAAATGTGTCTGAAGAAATTAGTCAGACCATAGAAAATTGTATGGATTATTTTTCTTATTCAGTTTAAGGTTATGTTGAAACAAAATTGTCGAGGAAAACTGCTGCATACAATATTCTAGGTAATGTGACATACAGGTAAGACATAACAATCATGATCATCATTCTAGAATCTAGATAAGTAAGTTTCTTCCCGTGTTATATATACATTGCATTCTCTAGTTTGTAGGCCTGCGCTAGAACTGATGCAATGGTGTTTGGTATGAGCAGTGATCCAGATACGTAGGTTTACTCATTTAGATCCATAGTTGGAATGCATGTGGCATAGAGCCCTAGGCCACTCCCACGACATAATGCATCATCAACCTAGGCTGTCTATTGAGATTTCGTCTGTTTAAAATAGGAAAGCAGCCAATCAATATAAGATATCAATATTAAAATAAAATTGTATCCATCTACCTTGTGGAGTTGCCCCTGTGTGTCTCCCATGAATGCAGCAGTGTGGTTTTTCTCAATGGCTATCACTATGGAGGTGGGTGTCACATCAGGAATGGTGAGAACAGGTGAGGAATCCAAAGAGGATGTGCCACTGGGATATTGATAGAGAGTAAACCCTTCAAAGGCAGTGCACAGGTCATCCGGGGTATATCCAGCGAACTGCCAAGACAAATAACGTGTAGAGCATTAAAATACAGTTTAAGAAATTGTCCTTGTGTGTTCCCCATGAATGCTATAGTGCAACTTATCTCAATGGTTGTCACTATGAAGTTGGGTGTTGCATTGGGAAAGGTGAGAGTGGATATGGTCTAGAAATGAGATAGACAGAGCGCTGGTATTCATTGTCCGATGTAAATCTGTCAAATTGCCAAGAGAATTACTGTGTATAGCATCAAAAACAGTTTGACGAAACTACTTTGAGGATTTTTCCTCGCGTTTCTCCCAGAAATGCCATAGTGTAGCTTGTTTACGGTTATCACACTCGAAGTGGTTATTACATTGGGAAATGTGACAGTGGATATGGCAGACAGAGGCGATGTACCACTTGGATATTGGTAGATAGCTCCAAGCACTTCATAATAGACAGTGCACTGGTATTGGTTGTCCGGTGTAAATCTGCCAAACCGCCAAGAGAATTACTGTGTATAGCATCAACAAGAGTTTGGCAAACATATCTTAAGGAGCTGTCGTTGTTTTTATCCCATGGACAGCGTAGCTATTTTCTGCGGTCGTCACAATCGAGGTGGCTATCATATTCGGAATGGCGAGCGTGGATATGGCAAAGAGAAAAAATTAATCACGGGGATGCTGATAGAGTGACCTAGATTCTACTAGAGCTGTACACTGATACGTGAATGGATACTGCTATAAATGTGAAAGAGGTCACATTAATTTGAAATTAATATCATATATTGGAAGACATATGTCGTTGAACTTTTGATCACAAGTGAGTACAAAGATGTTTCTCTTCTTTTTTCTACATTTCATAAAGCATCTCGTCCACAATTAGATCACAAAAAAAGTGTTTTCATTAATGAATTGAAAAAAATTGTCCAGTGTTTCGCGTAATGGTTCACACTATTGCGCGCATTTAGCGCAAGAACTGATACCAGTCGAACGTAAAGTCGTTCTCAAAGTCTTTCTTATCATGGTGAAACACCTCCCTGTGATAGAATTTTCTCACTACTCTCGCTATTCTACGGGGATGTTCGACCTATATTGTAATGACAAGAATATGTAATTCCATAAGCTCAATTTTGTGCACTATATATATATATTTTTAAACGTATGTTTTAATAGTTATTCTTGATGATTTCCTTCAACGACGTGTAACGCATTTTGGGTTATTTCGTAAATTATTTTACACGTTTGCTTTATTTGCGTTTATCCAATAGAATTGCTTATAGTTGTCTCATTGGCCATTCTATACTCCCCCCACCAAAATGTATGGATTGGATACAGTTACTGAAACAAGTTGCCCTGGGGGGAAATACTGGTTTTTATTCGCGGTACTTTAAGCATTGGATGAAGGAAACCTCCTTGGCCTTAATCTTTATGTAAATGTGATATCTTCTGAAAGAAATCATGTTAGTGTAAAGATTTCAGCGCCATGAGCACGGTAAGGTGGACCTGTGCGCTGTACAAGTAGCCACAATTATTATTATTATTATTATTATTACTATTATTATTATTATTATTATTATTATTATTATTATCATTATTATTATAATTATTATCATTATCATTATTATTATTATTATTGTACTCATCATTCGATGAATGGGGATCTATATCATTGTGAACTATATTAGCCAGGGGGTGAATGTGCTAATAATGTCAATAACCTCAAAGATATATTAGAGTAACGTGGAAATCAGAAACACCATTTCAAATAATTCCTTTGCCTCAAATTGTTAGTCCACTTACATTATTACATCGACTGCCTTGGACTGTCAATACCAACTCAACATTGTGATCAGATTCCCAGATTATTTTACGTAGTGTATTTAAAGCTTCACAAAAATCTGACACATACATTTAATCCCAAATATTTACAGATTCTTACATTTAGTTTACTTACATCATCGCATCGACTGCCTGAGAGATAGCTATTAGGTTCCCCTGCATTAGTTCCACGGACACAACCCAGGACTGCGTCCTCAAAGCTCTGCTGAACATCACTCATCTTATAGACACACAATCCAGATGAAGCCGCACTTGAAAATACAGCATATATGAGGTCTTCAGTCATGTTGATGGCCAATGACCCAGCTAGATCAGATCCTACTGGTCCGATATGAGCAGATTGGATCGTATTGTAGGATCCACACTGTAATTCTATCTCTGTGTATGATGCTAAATTTCTATCTAATGAATTACGACACAGTCGACCCAGGTACACATTGTCATCTCTGTTCATGAAGTAGAAGATGTACTCATTGTAAGAAATTAAATGCTTGAAAACTGGTGTAGGCTGGGCAAATTGTGATACTGATACACGTTGTGTAAAACTCAGGTCAGTAAGAGTGTGTTTTGAGACTGATGGAAATTGAGCTGATGCTTGGCTGACTCCTGTAAATAAGTACAGCCCATCATCTTGAACACCCACACCCTCACTTACAAAGGTAGCACCTAGAGCAACAACTCCTACAGTAGGTGCATTTGCAGTGTTCACAACTAACTGATCAGTACTTGCCTCATATCTTGTAATATCATGTGATATATCACTCAGGCTCCTTGTCTCGCAAAATCCATCACATCCACCACACGTTATGAGCTTATTCTCAGGCGATTGTGCTACAACTAGGAGTTTATTATCATTGGTATTGGCTTCATCTGATGGTTGACATTGTCCAAGCACCACTGTGTTCTTAATGGTAAGGTCCGAGTTGAGTTGGTACAGGGTTTCTCTCGCACCAACGTAGATGTCACCGGTGACATTGTTGATGGCGATGTGGTTGAATGGGAGGGGAAGGTCAGGGCTGGAAGCTACCAGGTAAGAGGATAGAGGGACGGACTGGACAGAGTTCATAAAGCAAACGGAAAGTAGGGTTATAGCAATCAGGAACCTGCCGGTTAAGTTCGTTAAGGTCACCCCAGCCATGATTGCAGGAGGTTCAGCAAGTCGGTCGTGATATCTGTGAAATGTTAGAAAATAATGTATAACATTATGTCAATCGTAGTTAGTGCTAATTATAGTGGGTTTTCAAAATTTGTAGACGGTGGCTTATGGACGGTAGAAAAGTAGTGCGCACTTGGTCTGCGCATTTTGTGACAAGTGTGCAATTTCACATGCTCACGTCAGACGCATGACTCAGATTATAATTACTTTTTGATCGGCAGTATTTTCATAAATCATTTGAATAATGTCGACACATAAATGGCTTATGGCAAAGGTAACGACGTGCGTCGTCTTCCTCGCTATCACATCGAATCACACACAAAAGTAATGGAAATTCAAATTGCCCTCACGTATGAACGGAAAATCCTTTCGCAATGCAACGGCAGCGCGGGGCAACAAAACCACTCGCGGTCCGTTACTGTAGGTTTGCCTTTTTGTGACACTCTGGCACTAAATTGTGCTAGAGTACATACAATAATCAACTGTGCATTTCGTACATATCTATTTTACGCACATAAAGCAGTTTTAATACACGTCAAGGCTTTTCTTACCGGTTTCTCATTCGGAACTCGTGAGCGGAAATTTGCAAGGCCATCATAGGGTGAAAATTATTCAACAATATCTCGTCGTATATTAACGACCAATTCGTGATGATATATGTATCACATATGTTAAAATGTCAAAATCAAATTAAAGATAAAGATATGAATGGAGAGTACACAGGGAGTGTTTGTAAAGCAGTTTGTACAACTGAATGCACCTACCCTGTTTTTAAAGAAGACTATAATAACAATAGTATGAGTTTCCTGTATTGTATCTGTTACCCAACAGCGTTTAATTTCGTCTTCGCAGGGCCACATGGAAGAGCAATCTTTGCTGCAAGATGTCGATTTTAAGCATGTTTTTATGCTCTTATTATATCATTTCATTTACTTGGCATCCCAAGGGGCGTGGGGTAGGTGGGGGTTGGACTAGAGAGTACATTATTAACAAACTCTCTGGTTTGAACTACCCCGCTCACGGTAAATCCGCCACTGCCACCCATGCCGGGTATCATTAGCAATATATGAACAATATTTGGCGGGTTTTTGTTTACATAATAATGATAAAGGACCGAAAGTAACGAACGCATAGGTCATGCCGTGACCTCCGAGGGTTGGTGAAAAGTTAAGACTGATACATTCCAACGAGTAGAGTAACGTTCAATCACACTAGTTTCTGGAGGGACTCACACTCGTCGATGATGAACAAACCATTTATAGGAGAAATGCATAGCATAAGCTTCTGCATGGAAATGTAACTTATGGTAATTTTATAATCTATTTTCACTTATTCCTATAGACTGGGTGCAGTGAACAATAAGTTGACAATAGATCAATAGGTTCATTACATGAGTTTGTCTTTATGGTAAAGATTTTATCACAATAAAATATCTTCTCATTCAAATCTCTTGAATTTCTAGTCGGACAGTAGGATGTGTCAATCTAGTTGCTCAGAATAATGCCAAGGCAGGTATAGAGACAAAAGAAACACTCATTTTATCTCTCGGAAATGTAACTTATAATATATGACTCTTATAAACTTGGCTAGTATCACATTTTAACAATTAACGAAATACAAATACATCTCCTTAATAATTATAATATATCCTGCATACGACGAGAAATGAAATCTTTCTTACCTTTAAATGATCTGGTTCTCTCTAAAATTATATAATATAGCCAGAAAAGCTGCTATTCCATGAATTAATTTATAGGCCTAGATGATAATCTACCTGCAGACTGATAACCACTCCCTGAACATGACACAAACCCCCGCACCAGAGGGATGAATTAGGGTCGATAAAGTCCCCCAAAGCGACGAGATTACATTTTCTTTTCTAAAAAAGCTCTAACAATTTGTGAAATATAGTCCATATGTTAAAGAATATTTAACACCCAAAGTTTATACAATGTATTATACCTCTCTATATCAGCGTCTGAAGAAAAAAATGTGCCTTCTCCCAGTATGCTACCCCGCGCTATCAGGAAGCGCGCGCATCTGTACGTGCGACGGCAGAGCAAATGTTCACAATCATAATGCACTCCCCCCCCCCCCCCCC
>BQKZ01003004.1:49965-68606 GCA_036244855.1 Temnopleurus reevesii | reverse complement strand
TTTTTTAATTTCAACGTCTCCATAGTATGTTTACAAACAAAGTTTGTAAGTATGATGCAAATACTAAGGGTTTGAGAAAAATTATTCCAAATTATATGCAATGGTAGGAATTTCAGACATATCACGGACCAGATATGCTGCGATGACGTCATTTTTTTCAGACATTCCACTATGGCATACTTCAATGCCCCGTAGAAAAAAATAAAGCACACGAACCTATGTTTTTATTTGCGGATTCCGATTCCCCATATTCCAAAGTACATCTATGTAAAATTTGGTGAAATTGACATGGACTTCACCTTAACCGGCGAACGTCCTTAAGTGGTGATTAGGACCATAACCGTATCATAACAGTTATCTTGTAAAAGCAGGGTTATAAAACAATAAGTTGTAAAGAGGTAGGACCAAATTTTACCTCTTTATTTCAAAGTTTCATTATGTCAGATGTCTTTGTACTGAGTTTCCTCTGTACCAGGCAATTTTGATGATGGGCACTTTTCTACTCAAAGCAAAATAATATAGAACTATAGCAAATCCAAAAAGGGCACCACGGCTAGCATAGAGGGCACCAATGGTGATTGCGTTGGGTTCCCTTAGGCTCATTTGAGCCCCAAAACACTTGTGTACCATTGTATTTGACTAGGTAATAATCTCTCTCAAATGTACAGTATGATTTAAGAAGTTCTTACATGGTCTCTTCATTTCAGGCTAGATTGAAACCATCCTTAATGAGGTATATGAGAAAGATATGTGATTTTTTTTTTACTAACAATAAGGCTTAAATGACTCATAAGATAATAAAACATTGACATTGTAATTGTGTTTAAGTTATTCAAATTAATGTGTGTTGGTCCAAAAATATAAAATAATAGCATTACTGTGCAATAATTATCTATTGTGGAAAATATATCATTATTAAGTAGACTTTAATAATCATGTATGTTGTATAGAGTGAAAATCACTAAATTTAACATCTTGGTGAGTTATGTTTTGTTTCTTGAGTTATTTATGAAGGCAATGTTGAGCTTAGGAGTTATTAACAAAATATATTTTCAGCTCTCTCTGTCATTATTTTTTAATCTTTATTTTTCTTTTTACATCTATTACTCTTTTGCCAGTACTTGCATGTATGATTTGTTCCACATTGGGTGACTTCAAGTACAGTGTTCGGTGTTGGTTTCGAGAGAGCAAAACAGTCCGTAAACCGACGTCAAACACCGTTGGTCAGTTTACAGAAGTGAGTCAGAAACGACCAGAAATACGTCAGAATCTTGCGAGGTCTACCCCAAACACCGACAGACTTCAAGTTTGGTGTTGAGGCTGATGTTGGTTTTGCTGCAACACCAACACCAGCGTTCAACACCGTACTTGAAGTCACCCATTGTATTTCTGTGCATCGATTCCTTCATCTTTTTCGTAGCGTCATTGGGACTGCTGATCCTGAACACAAATTTCTGTATTCGCATGGGGTGTTTCTTTGTTTGAATTTCGTAAAATTGCTTTTATTTTTTCATTTTTATTTGCACTAGTAAAATACGTTATATGATTCATTTTATATAGGAAACATACCCTGTGATTGTACAGTCTAACCTCGTTATAACGGGGTCGTTGGGACCAGAGGAATTGCCTCTTTATATTGAAAACTTGTTATATCAGGGTCAAAATACAATAAAATACAAAGAAATGGGACCAGGAAAATTACCTCGGTATAACGAGATCTCGTTATATCAGTGTTATTTATAACTAGGTTTGACTGTATTTAAATTGAGAGAACCCTTTGATACTGTACATCATTTTCCTTTAGAAGAAAACGAAATATAGAGAAGCAAACTTGTAAAAATAAAGTTATACCAATAGTGAAATGCTTGATTATATATTATATTTTCATACCAGTTTATCTTCATTGTGCAGTCAGATTTATATTGTAATAAATTTTAAGAAATTTATTATATGAATAGCATTCCTGTTTCATGTTCTAGTACTCTGTTGTGCAGTTGTATATCAACATACATAGGTTAAACCTACTAACACAGCATTAAGTAAAATACATGAGAGAAAATCTTAAAGCTGAGTGTCATATATGTATGTAGTGTATGTAATGTTCTTGCTGTAGAACAGAAGAAGAAAAACACATGTTGGTTGTGTTTTAATACTAAAGATGGTAATTCAGGAGCTAATCCTACAAAAAATTGAAGTCCAATGAATGAAAATCTAAATTACAATAAAGAACCTAAATGTTGAGAGTACAGTTGTATTGCTTTTTGTTGTTCAGATGTCGAGCCCTTATTTTTATGTTTTAGATGATAGTGTTGAGAACTTGTTATGTACTATTGTTATTGAAAATATGGTTTTGTTTGTGCTTCTTTACTATTTTGTTGTGTTCTCTATGATTTAGAATAAAATCATAATTGCAATACAGATTTCTATTTTATATTCAAAATGTCTCTTTTCATATTCTCCGACTTTGTTGGTGTAAAAGCTATTTTTTTAGCATTTCAGCATATTTTACTTGAAATGTTACATTCAAAGTTGTTTAATAGTTGGTATACTATTTAAGCTACCATCTTCATGATTTATGTGCATTTCACAAATGTATATGAAGCTGTAATTTAGAATACAGGTATTATTCATGCCTAGAAATACAGATTCCTATGAAATTGTTCTGTTTTAATGTCAAAGATATCATAGAAATAGCTTAATCCTTCAAGAAGCAAACCAAAGTCATACATGTATCTGGTCGTGAACATGTTAGAAACGTACCTGATCATTGTACATGTATACATTCTGTGTTCCATAGATATTTAGAGGTTTCAAATGTAATACATGTGAAACCTTTCTTTCTCACCAATCTGTACTTAATAAGTGTGAATGTGTCATTCATGTATTGTTATCCCATAAATGTTGAAAACTATTATATGGAAATGTATATGTAGATTTCCTATGAAATAAACTCCAGCCAGTTAAAGAAAACCTTGATGTTTCTACCTTTTTATTGTTGAAAGTTTTTGTCCTGGGTTATGTTTCAGAAAACTGTTCGTAGATCTATGCACAGCTTTACGAATGATTGGTGACCCTTTTTCATGAGCGATCCAGCACGAGAGGCCATCGAGTGCTGGAAAGGGTCACCAGTCGTTCGTAGAGTTGTGCGTACCTGTATGAACAGCTTTTTTATGAAACACAACCCCGGTGAAATGTTTTCTGTTTGCATATTTTTTTTTGTTTTTTTAAAGAAAATTTTGTTAGTCAAAGTAATTTACAGAGGTACCAACCATTCCAAAATATGTATGAGTTTTACACACATAAATTCAAGTCTTTCATTGCAAGTGAATGGCTTACCATACAATAATTGTTGACAATTTTTCATGATTTCTTTCACTTTCGTTCAGCTGTAACATTACCAATATATTGCCTCATGCATATATTCTGGAACGATCAGCATCTCTTTGATTGACATGGAATTTTATTTTACGGAAAGATTACCGTGATTGCAATGGTATTGAGGAGCATTTTAATTTGAAAATCAGTCATTAATAAATGTTGATAATTAAAGTGACTGTTTGAAACCTCTCTCTCGAAAATAGAATACTTTTTTTTTTCAGATGCTCAGCATTTTACCTGAAATTATTACCCAGCAGGTATCAAATAAATGTGAATTTTCATTAGTGTTACCTTACAAGCTTCATATTATTGGAAATTAATTTAAAAAAGGAGCTTGTGTCGTCCATTCATTTATTATAAAATATAATTGTTCAGTAAATCATGGAATTTTAAATTGTAACCCCAAAAACATTCAATCCTGCCTATAAAATTAGGTAAACACTATAACTTTAAAAGTATTTTTGTTTTAGATTATTCAAGCAAACAGGATATGAAGTATTGTCAATTGAAAAATGTTTAATCTTGATCGTATTAATACTCCGACTTTTATCTCCAGCTTGTCTGGTTTTTCCTCTCTTTTTTTTTTTTTGCCTTGGATTATCAATACATTGTATGACCATTGTTTTCTCCTCAATGTTCTGAGGGACATATTCTTTCAAGTTATAGCTAATTCTAATTAAAAAAAGAAAATACTATTAAAGACAAATAGAATAATAATTAATATGGTGTAGCTGGTTCTACAACCATATCAAAAGGAATGTCCAAAATTTATTTCAAAGGCAAGATTGCATAGAAACAGTCAATACAAAATCTCAACACAGTATATTTCCATGATAACACGAACAGCAATACATAATTTTCTCAATGCATTGAAAAAAGGGCATTTCAAACAATCAACATTTTCTGATACCATCATACAATACAGGATGATCAAATTCTTTTGTTTGGTTCCTAGCTCTCTTTTAACAATGCTGCCATGGAGTCTATAGCCTTGATGCTAAAAAGAGATAATTTTGTTTATTCCAGAAGAAAAGCAGAAAAGATGAAAATAAGATGCATGGTCACTTTTTATAAGTTCATGATTTTCTACCAGTTCTTTTCTTATTATTACTGTGGGCAGAAGGGACAAAGGCTTCGCTAAAAATAAACAGCTTCTGTTGAATTATTCACAATAGCTAGATCCACACACACAAAAATTTACTCCCATCTCAATCTCTGGAGAAATATCAAGCAGGGGCCATTTGCACAAAATGGTCTTAACTATGCTGTTCTTGCTACGACGTCTTAACTTCTTGCGCCACAATCTTAACATATATACAAACGTTGATAGCTCTACGTTACGAGAGTGGCACAAAAAGTTAAGACGTCTTAGCGAGAAGAGGATAGCCAAGACCATTTCCTGCAATTGGCCCCAGGTGTCCCATGTGTTCAGTGAATAAACAGGAAAGCTAAATATCTTTAGTGATCAAAATGCTGTTCATTGTGAAGGTTTGAACGAATCTATTTACTTTGCCCAAATTCTTTGTCTTATTAAAATTGACAAATATCAACTAAGCGAGCATGATATTGCTTATGAATGTGCATCAATCCTATTGCATGAAGTCCTAATAGTATTTTTTTTAAAGTCAGTCCGTCATGATCGACAGGACTTCCGGTTGCGAGCGCGCACNCTCTAGCTAATTTTAACAATGCTGCCATGGAGTCTATAGCCTTGTTGCTAATAAGACATCATCTTGTTTATTCCAGAAGGAAAGCAAAATGTGAAAATAAGATACATGGTCACTTTTTATAAGTTCATGATTTCCTACCAGTTCTTTTCTTGTCATTACTGTAGGCAGAAGGGACAAAGGATTTGGTAAAAATAAACAGCTTCTGATGAATTATTCACAATACAGTGGAAAACTTGATATAATGAGGTGCTTGGGATGATTAAAAATACCTTGTTATAGCAGTAATCTTTTCATAGCAAAGTTGAAAAACAGTAAGATATAAAGAGCTGGGACCAGATTTTTTAATGAGCTCTCGTTATAACAAGGTAATTTTCCTGGTCCCATCTCTTTGTATTTTATTGTATTTTGACCCTGATATAACAACGTTTCAATATAAAGAGGTAATTCCTCTGATCCCAACGATCTTGTTATAACGAGGTTAGACTGTATTTTCTAGGACATGCTAAAAGAAAATCCATTGGATCAATGTGACAGAATCATACAGTGAAATCATTAGAAATATGGTCAAACTTCATAAAACTAACAAATAATCATTATGTTTATATGTCTAACCTTTTCCATGCAAAGAAATTAAGGAAGCATAATTGATCTTAAAGTCTGCAAAACATGTTACAAACACCTAACTCTATTTACAAATATCAGTCTGAGGCCAGTTGCACGAAATAGTCTTAGCTATCCTCTTCATGCTAAGGCGTCTTAAGTTCTTGCGCCACCCTCTTAACATAGTCGTATAGACGCTAATGTCTATGTTACAAGGATGGCACAAGAAGTCAAGATGTCTTAGCAAGAAGAGGATAGCTAAGACCATTTCGAGCAATCGGGCCCTGGATATAAGTCTGAATAACGACTCAACAACAATTGAAAGAATTCACATACATGTACATGTAGATAAAAATCTTATTCGCATAAGCAGGGTACATGCACGAAAACCTTATTTGGAAAAACAGGCTGGGTTCCAACTATTTGAGGAGACTTAAATTCCCTGATTTTTCCTCAGGGGAATTTTAAAAATTTTAGAATATTTATGGCAACCTTTTTAGTCATTTCAAAATATTTTTCTAGATCCTTAATTAACACTGGCCTCCCATTATTTGAGCACATATGTTGTGATTTGCCCCTGATCGTTAGGGATTGTTAAAAATCAAACTACCAGACTCTTCAGCAGCTGGAAAGAGACTGAATTCATTTTCCATGGTTTCGGATAAGAGATAACCCTGAAAAAGGGGGTTGATCAATTTCAATCAAATTTGAGTTCTTGATATCACTTCATAATTTATCTTCACCTGTAAATTTAAAATTGATTTCCGGGTCAACAAGCGTATTATGACCAGTCAGAAGAAAATATTAAAAATTCACTGTTTAATTTTCACACATGTGTACAATCTTATACAGAAATACATGTATATGTTTTTCTCTGAAGTCATGAAAATTGACCAACCTGAAACATCTTTTGCAAATATCAAATTTTGTTTGCATTAACATGAAAATGAACATAATAAATACTGAAATAGCGAAATGTGCAGGTTACACCAGGAAATTGTAATGTACAACTGGAAATCTCAAAACTGTGCTTCAACTATAATTACATTGGGAAAACTATTGTTGGGATTGTTTGCAATAGGAGCTTCAAACGATATCCAATCTTTTAAACAATTAGTTGGTATTATATATTACAACTATAGCAATATGTTATATCATTTAATAAATTAAGTTATAATCTATATCTATAATTACTAAAATCTCCCTGAATCAAAGTTTACCAGTATATAATCATATAATTCTCTATGCATTAATAACTTAAATTTCATTTATCTATCAATCACAAATATACAGCTATATATTTTTCAATAATTACATATTTCAATAGAAATTTACATATAATGATAAATCAATATTTCAATCAATAAATCTACATCTTTATATTATTTCATGAATATTTTTACTTATAAATCTTTCTTAATAAGAATCAACATCTATATAAATTTGAAGAAATAAAACTGTACTGGAATTTTTAATCAAGATAATACTAAATAACTGTATATACAAGAGAAAGTGATTTGAGGTCACCTGATGCTGGAAACACATTTTCCATTACAATATGAAAAATTACATCTACGATGTAATATAAAATGCTAATTCAGTGTGCTTCGCTTACTTATAATTTGTGATACAAACTACCGTTACAGTATTTATGGGTTTATCATATTAAGGGCTACAACCGTGTTACAATATGGTGTTTTCGATTTCAGTCAACTGTGATGAAGGGCAGGTTGACCGGCGGTAGTACATCAGAGTTTTGCATGTCTGCTCATTGTTACGTCACAGGTAGTTGCGCATGTAGCAATGAGCATACGCGTAAAACTATGACGTACTACTTCCAGGCGACTGTGACTGTGACGAATGAAATAGAAACCTCCATAATAATTTGTATTGTTTTAGTTCACAAATCGGAGAGGCAGCAGACTCATTTATAGATTCAATGACACTGATTTTAGACCAACACTTTTAGGCTAACGAAATAAATCCAATCTATTGCAGAGGACCACTCTCAGTATTCAATACATTATGCCCTCTTCAATTTTTGTTTTTTTATATTAATATTGAATTACTTCCTTATTGAAATAAAATTCAAATCAACCAAAAATTTGAAATATCTTTGACATTTCAAATTGCAAACACGTCCATTAATATCTGACCTAAACCTTCCGTGAATATTTAAACAAAAAAGTTCAGATATACACACAGACACACGTACATGTATCACTGCTAGATTTTGTCACTATTGACAAGTATTTTCATTATCATTTATTACTAATAACCGTACTTGTAAACTGTCCCAATTTTCCAAGGTTAGTGCATGTCATTTTAGTGTTTGTAGGTAGTTTAATAAACAAATGTTTTAATGACTATACTTATCTGGATAGTAAGCTAAAATATGTAATATTAATTTCTTTAAAATTTTAAAAAGCTGAATAATAAAATCTTTCTATAAAAGATGTGAACAAATTTATTTGTTTTGTCTCATGCCAGTGACTGAATCAGGCTTCCATAAACAATGCATTTCCAAAAATATGATCATAAGCTGATCATAACCCTCCCTTATCATCTTCTTCCTACTACCATTTCTTCTTTTTTTTTAGGCAAAAAACAAAAACCAATGTCCTGGGAAAAATTGTGACGGTTGATGGGTAATATAACTACTTCATCAAAAAAATTGAATGCTATCTACTTTAGATGTTGACCTATTTGGATTTTGGAAGTATACTTCAGACTTGATTCTTAGCTATTGAAAAATTATTCAATATACAAGCAGAAATAGGAAAGTTATAGAAAAATTTAAAATTACTTGTGAACACTATGCCTATATTTTGTTCACCTGCTTCCCACTAAAATTTCTTGACGAGTGGCATCTCTGTGATACGCGCGTTGGCAACTGTGCCATTATCTTTGATGAAATGCTGGAAATTTTTCCACTCAATTCATGTATAGTTCACTCACTTTCTTATGCAGGCTTCTGCATATGTGAAACCACATACCATGTTCAATTTTCCATCACGTCTCTTTGGCTGTGCAGTTTATGAATGCTAAGACTTTTGCAACCAGATCATTTTTCTTGTCTTTTGATGAGACATTGACACCCTTCTCCTTCAACCAGGCTATGAGGGTGATGCTGTTGACCTTTGAAAGCTGTAAAATACAATGAAAATTTTATATTAAAACTCAAGAAAATAATAAAACATTAATATTGGGAGAAAAAACAAAAACTAAACTTGATACAATTGAAAATCATAACAGGGTCCTTGGGACAAGGGAAGCTACCGCTTTGTATTGAAAATACAAGAAAATATTAAAATTGGGGCCCCCAAAATACTACCTTTTATAACAGAAATCTGTTAAATTGGTGATATTAGAGCAAGACTACACAGTACACTGTACTAAATGCTAAACAAATTGAGTAAATAGCAGCTGCTGATCTAGGAGACTCTAAATCAATGTGAATATACTGTATATCAATATATAGCACATAGTTTGTGCGATATAAATGGCAGTTTATTATTATTATCCATCAAGAGAATGGATCAAATGAATAAATCAGAGTTAGTTTAATTCTTTTAATTTGAAATTTTACAATGAAATTAAAACAAATCTTGAATATGTTAATAAATACCTCCTATACTTACTTTGGACATATTTTACAAATGAAAGTAGATATATTATGATTACACTGCTTAACGCTTTAAGAATTAATGTTTGTTTTGTGGTAGATACAGCCTAAGTAGAAGATGAGTAAATGTGCAGAAAAAAATATCTGTACCAATATCCTTGTTGGAATAAGAACATTATCATGAAACAAAAGACAAATACAAGAATTACAAAACCAAAATCCTGAATATAAATTACTCTTTACCTGATCATTCTGGGCCATGTGATGAACATCAATGTTCTCTTGGACTTTGGGTTTAGAGCGAGGTTTGGATTTCTTCACTTCACCAGCCTCATCAGTGTCCTAAATGTCAGAAAATAGAAAATTGCATTAAAGATTCTAATTCATAATTTATTTTGTTAATGTAAGAGCCATTTGTTGATTAACAGATCTATAAAAATAATAATGGTGACTTTAATAATTCAATGTGCACAGGCCCGTCAACAAAGATGCTCATGGCGCTGGACATCAAACTCTGGTTTAACTGATCATTTCATTGCATTGAATAATGCATTGCATTAAATGTGTAATAACTACATGTAGGTGCGTTGTATAGAGAACATGATGTATGTATATTGTGTGTCATCATGAGCATTATTTTGAAATGGTTATTCCAAATTTTACTTCAAATTTGGATTTCATCACAGTTAAAAATTTCCATTTTAACCGTTGTTAGAGCTTGACAAAATTTGACATAATGTGTTTTTAGACATTTTTTGTCATAATTTGCTATAAAGAGAAACATTACGAGCATCAGATGGTTTCCTTAAGATACATTAAAAAAAAGTTGTTTAAAATTACCTTGGCTTTTCTCTTCTTGGCGTGGCTACTTGAGCTGCTCAGACCAAACCAAGCAGGAAGTGGTCGGGTGTTATCACCTGATCCAACTGGTTTGAAAGACGACACTTTGCTAGGTCCAAAGTGCAATACTTGTCGAGCAGCTGGTTGCTGTTGGACTACACTAGCGGGTGGTGTGGGCAGATATTGTTGTTGCTGCTGCAATGTTGTAGAGTGTGGTAGATGATGTTGTAGGTGTTGCTTCTGGGGTGGCTGGGTTGGTGGGATGATGTCATCTGAGCGTGTGAGATCTACGGGTGGAGGGTGTGCTGTAGGATTGTTGGTGGGAATGGCTCCAGTGTCAGATCTGTTAGTGTGCGTGGCCCCATGACCTGGCTTGTGAGTGGGTGTGGCACCAACACTGGGCTTGAGAGTCGGTGTGCTACCAGCTCTGGACATGAATGTTGATGGTGTCACTGATCGTGGTTTGTGAGGCGTGAACGAGGGTTTGATTTTTGGACCCTGTGGTGTTTGGTTTCCAGTGGCAGCAACAGGAACAGAGCGAGTTGGCTTGGGGTTGAATATTGGCACAAACGGCCTATTTTGTTGAGAAGCAGGGGCATGTTGGTGAGTCAGTTTACTTTCCTCCATTCCAGATATACGTCCATCAAGATCTTTCTGACTGAACTGACCACTGTTTCTCTCCATAACCTGTGCTTGTGCTGGTGGCAGTGGTATGCTGTTGATATACCCTGTACTGCCATCATGTCTGATTGCTTCCTTACGATAACCAGGCATGCACGCCTGATGTGGGGATCCGCTCAAGTCCTGCTCTGACTGGTTACGGAGCTCTGCAGCCAAAGAGAATATTGTGTGGTTAAGATTCCTTGCTGACTTTGGAAGCTCTTTCCTCCCTGAAGCACCTGCTTCAGAGATAGGGGTCACATGCTTAGCAGCATGATGCCCAGTATTATGTTCTGGAGTCCTGTAAGGCTGTGGAGGTGTAACAAATATTCCTTGTGGATCTGGAGAACCCTGCAACACTGGCAAGGGTTGTGTGGTTCTTGCAGCATAAGGTGACTGATTAGGGCTACGATGATCATGGCAGTGATGTCTGGAAGGCGTCACCTTTGTGTTGCTGCCGTACGGTAACGGAATATACGGACTCCTCAGCCCCTGCTGGGGGTCCTGTCTCCCATCGCTGGATACGGTCCCGTCATGTGGGTAGCCATACTGACTGGGCGGGAGGTTGGGGGACATGGTCTTAGGTGTCTTGATGATGTAGCCAGTAGTGGACTTGATGCCTGTAGGATGTCCAGTCAAGGGTTTGTATGGAGAAGGCTGTGGCTGGCTGCTGTTGATTTGGTTGCGGCACTCGCCAACTGGGATGAGAGAACGCGCAGGGATCCTCTGAGGCACAGTAGACTTCCTGCTGATCAGGGTCATGCTGGAATGACCCTCGGACTCAACCTGTCACAAAAAAAAGCATGAAATGTTTTTATAGCAACACTCTGTATAATGCAGCTTGTTTGACCTGGCTAATCTAATATTTCATTCACCCACCAGAGATTAAAACTCACATATTGAATGAGACAATTTTTTTTTGCTTTTAATTTACATATTTTGCTTAGCCCTAGTGGAGTCATAGTAGGCTGACCCTCAGTCCCGCAGACTCAACCTGTCAATTGAGTAAAATGTTGCATCATTAATTATTTTGATCATTTCTCAGAGAATAATTTTCCTGGTATCGCACTGTCTGTTAGGAATGCTTGCAGGACAGGGGGTTGAATCTACCCTAGGGACTGGTCTGACCTCAATGTTCCTGATGCAGTGTTCAAGGTAACTGGATGCCATGATCAGTGAAAAATTTATCACACGACAGATCTTCATCTACCAGGCTATCTAGCTACAAAAGAAAGCAAACTGTTTAACTTACATATCCACTGGCAGAGTTCATTGTGACAGCAGTGTACTGAGCCTTCCTGGTGACTTCCAAAGGGGTGTGGCACATGTGTGGCATCTTCTTCTTGATGTCTGTTAGAAATGCTTGCAAGACTGGAGTTGAATCTACCCTTGGGACTGGTCTGACCTCAGCTTTCCTGATACAGAATTCAGGGTAACTGGATGGCATTTTTAGTCAAGGATTATTTCTTCAATTGACGACAATTAAAGTAGACTTTCTTTCCCAAGAGATGCCAATAAATCAATCTATCAAATAACTTGTTCTTCCGTTATTGTGGTAACAACTATTTTGGGTGATTTAAATTTTTTTTTTTTGCATTGTGACGATTAAACCCCTGAATGCAAAATATAATCATTTCATTTTCACACACTTATACATGCCTGAGCCAAGTTTGGTCTAAATCCGGTCAACGGTTCTGAAGTTATCGGGTTACAAGTTTCGGACAGACTGATGAATGACCTGAAAACATAATACCTCCGGCACCACCTTTTGTTGACAGAGGCATAAAAATTCCATATAAAAACATCTCTTTTCTCTTTAAATAAATGTGTTATGTATCTATCACACGATATCTTGTAAAGGATACGTAAATGTTATGCCACTAATCCCAGGAAAGTAGACATTTATGTACACGATGCCTTCTCCACTCTCAGGAAGTCTGTAACCATACTGCAAATAAGAAAAAGATTTAAAAAACTACATTTTGTGTGTATGAATAAATTGCCTTCATTAAAGTATCAAACGAAAAACTGATGGAAAATATAAAGTAATGCACATGATTGATTTTATTCACATCAATCTTCAACTGAATAGCCAATCATAAAAAGCAAGAGAATGTTTATTTACAATGGGGTCCTGTTTAACTTTAAATTGATTAATTTGAATTCTGTATGGAAAGAGAAGTTACACAACATTCAATGTAGATTTACAGGTTTAGAATCCCTTTTTGCAAACAATATATATACAGTACAAAAAAGAAGACTATGACATTACGGGAATAATTTCTTGAAACTGAATTTGAAGCTCAAAACTTCCATAGATTATCCATAGAGGCTTGGAACTTTCAGAATCACTTCTGAAAATGAATCAAGAAGATTAAATTGTCTGTTTGGAGTCAGAAGGGCATTAACTTATTTGGGCTATTCTGAGATAATCATGTTCAATGATTTTGATGTATGCAGACATAAATGTTAACATTTTTTGGTTTTATGAATATAGTTAGTTCAGTAAAAAAAAAATAGTAGAATGAAACAAACCAATATTAGCTCCTCCCCCCCCCCAAAAAAAATTGAGTTAGTGCCCTTCTGACTCCAAACAAACCAAAGTAGAGTATAAGGAATGTTACTTACGTTGTTCTTCCAGTACTTTCGCAGATCACTGTAGGATTTGAATGGACTTGAACACGGGATCTGATGTGTAAGGCTCATAACATGCCCATTCTTCATACTGAAATAAGATATAATTCATAACATGAAAAAGCTTTTAGATGAAGTGCACAAAATTCAAGATTTTTATGCCTTTTGTGTACACACGGAAACAATATGATTTTAACTGATTCAATAGGACAAGACTAAAAGATGATCCGATTAGGCTCATGTTATGCCCATTCTTCATCCATAATAATAGATTTAATGCACAGAATCCTAGATTTTAATGCATTTTCTGTACACATGGAAACAAAACAAGATCTGAATTGACACAATAGGACAATATCAAAATAACTAAATGGTTTTCAACTATTTGAAAATGAAGAAATTCCCTCATTTCTCCCTGATGAATTTTTATATTCCATAATTATGCCAAATTTACTCACTCATCTTAACGAATTTGGATGCAGCTTTCAATACCATCTATAGGGTTCTCACTATTTTAGGAGATCAAATTTCCAGATTTTTTCTTGAGTGAGACAAGAAGAATATTCTTTTTCAGGTTTCTAAGGTAGAATGGGAACGCTGATTGTTTGAAAATAAGATGCATGTATTTAAATGAATTATTGAAAGTACACAATTTTCCCGAGAAAATATGTACTTTAATTCTTATCTTCATGAGATGTGAACATACTAAAATTCATAATTGAACCCTAAAGCAGATTAATGCCTTAATGATCATTATTATTTACTTAAAATCAACAACAAATGTCTGATCCTGAGGTCTACGTGAGGAACGGTATCAGAAATCTCAATAAGCTCCCTGCTATCTTCATAAGATATTAAAACACTGAAATAAAAATATTTCACCATTTGTTTTTAGAAACTTTCTCAAGAGCTGTATAAATTATATGCCACACACGCATAATAAATTCTTATTTTTTTTTTTTTGGTAATAGCAGTTCTTAAACCTGTTCCTGCAAATTACAAAGTGTAGCTTCAATGATTCGAGAGTATCAGAGTTTCTAATTTCTCAATTTAATCAAAACACCACCAATTCTCAATTTAAAAAATCAAGAGAAGAATTTAAGAAAGTAAAAAATACAATGAAATGAAATTAAACAGAATGATGAAAAAAAAAAGTTAATCATTCTTCAGAATATACAGGTAGGTGACATACATTTAAAATCATTCCACATGTGAACATGTAAACATTATAATACTAATTTGGAAAATATAAAAGTTGGAATAACAAATTTTGAATAAAAGTCATAAAAAAGAGTAAATCGTTCATAATGTAAAATTTAGGGGGAAAAAAAAAAAAATCAAATTTCAAGAGTGTTTTCACATCTTCATTAGATAGTATTGAACAATGTTAGTATTTGATATTTTGCAAAGGAAAAAATTACATCACATCACAATAAGTACAATAATCTACAAGTCCTAATGTGACAAAATATGAATATACACATACAAGTAAATTAATAAACATTTCTTGATAACGCAATCCAGCCACTTATGAACCCTTT
Organism: Temnopleurus reevesii; assembly: GCA_036244855.1. Classification (NCBI taxonomy): domain Eukaryota; kingdom Metazoa; phylum Echinodermata; class Echinoidea; order Temnopleuroida; family Temnopleuridae; genus Temnopleurus; species Temnopleurus reevesii. The sequence goes on along the minus strand of BQKZ01003004.1, from coordinate 53,658 downwards.
TGATTGCCCCTTCCTGATCAAATGCAACTTGCAATTGATTGCAACTTTGGAGCATCATATTAGGCTCATTAAAGGGGAACCAATCCCTGGAATTATCCTGCTCTCATTGAATGAAGAAAAATCAGATGAACAAACTGTGAAAGATTGAGCGAATTCAGACTTCCCATTCAGGAGTTGTCCAACATGACGTCACAAGTTAGGTCAATGTTGCTGATCGTACAGATCCTCATCAGCCGTCATATCTCTGTGGATTTGAAAATTCATAACTTTTGCATGGATTGTTCGATTTTGCTCATATTTTCACAATTTGTTCATCTGATTTTTTTTTTTTTTTATTTCATGTCAACAGGACAATTCCAGGGGCTGGTTCTCATCTAACTTTTGTTCTTACCTTGGAAGTACAAAGCACCATTTGTCTTCTATCGAAGCTTCTTCTATCATGTAGTTGATATCCACTAGAAAGTGATTTATTATGGGCGAACACACACCAAAATCTTGCAACTGTTCGGGAGAAGAAAAATTGTGTTCTTAATTTTCTTATGAATATTTTCATTGTTTAAATCTATGAACCATTCTCACATAAAGAATCATCTTTCCACAATATAACCACTTATCAATTATGAGCAAACTTTTGTCATTCGATACTTGTCTAATGCCACCTATTTTACCTCCAGTTCCTGCTATATCATGTGTATATATTAAAGCAAGCATGTTGTGGAAACACCTTTCTATATGATCGCAAGTAGCCATATTTCTATCTTCTTTATAAACACTAGAGTGGTTTTGTTTGCATTTTTTTACACCTACACATCTCTGTATGGGAAATGCTTTTTTGTGTGTAAACTCAGGGGCCCGTATTCTGATAGCGAGGTTTAACTTAAACTAGAGTTTAAATCTTCGGTTTAAGTATGGGTAGCCTAAAGTGCCAAAACTTTATCTAAACTGTTTAATTCTTGTGTTAACTGCTCTCTTTTCCCATGCTTTAATAATGCAGAAAAAATGCTGAGACAGTTTTGAATACTATGAGTGTCAAATGTGCTGGTAAATTAAACATCGACTGCTATAGATTCAAGCCTCTTTTGGCTTCCCATACTTAAACCACAGATTTAAACTCGAGTTTAAGTTAAACCTGACATCAGAATACGGGCCAGGGAGTACACTCAAAAGCCAGAGCATGTTTTTTTTTTATTGTTTGCAGTGCCTGAGCTGGTGGTCTTGGGCAATGTAATCCCTCCCATCAAATTTAATGCAACACAGGAAGGGTTGAGTGGTCATTGTGCTATCATCATTACAATATCTATCGCACAGGTAAAAAATATATACCCAAAATAAATAAACAAGCAACTCTGACAATAGCAAATAATTTGCTCAAATTCTTTTACAATTTTTTACAACCAAGTTACTTCATGTACGTCAGGTTGATACAGAATGCAGCGTCCTAAATTCTAAAAAAATAATGATTTCATATCTTCATAAGATGTATTGTGTATAAAACGTGCTTTGCTTACCGTACAATGTGGCATTTTAACAGTCAGAGGCTTCACAGCAAGGCATATTTCACCATTGGTTACATTAGTTTCAAGGCCTATCAGGGAAGAAAATAAAAAAATTCAAATTCATCAAGGGGCTGGATTGGACTGTAAGAGCTGAAAGGTTCGCTGCGATTTCATATTTCTACAAATTTCACAACGAATTTGCTAGTTTTCACTCATTCAAATGTTCATATTCTTGTGTACACTAATCTTTCAAACGTAAAAATAACAACTTGCTACTCCGAATTCAGTCAATTTACTTCAAAACAAACGCTATAATATTGTTTTTTTACACGGTATTTCAAACAACTTGCTAATGTCATTAAATATGTCTACATTACAATTAATTCACAATAAATTTTTGCAAGAGAGAAGACTCAGGTTGGATTTAAATACAAAACAAAGAATTGCATGTTTACCTTACTATACATAAAAATATATCTAGTTAAGTGATCAAAGGCTGATATAATCATAGGATAATAGAATAGTTGGTGCAAGTTGCAAAACGCGCAGACAGCTCGCGAATGAAAATGTGTATTCCAATTGGCAACTGACTGGCAGAATTTGATTTGCCATGAATTGCAACTTTTAGTCCTAAAATAAATTTTTCTGTGAAGTGAAATTGCAAATAAAAGGACACTCAATACTTACTGATAGCACCTAGAATTCCGGTACTTGTGATGAAATCTCTGCCCTGGATGTAATAATCTCCAACCTTGTTCCACAAAGGAGCAAGCTTTGCCTTCAGGGTGTAAGAAAAGCATGCCTGAAATACTGCAGGAATAACCTTGATAGGTTTCCCAATCTGCAATAAAAACAGTTGGCAATACATCAGAGAATGATTTTAACGATATTCTCCAATTTGCTGTACATTTTAGCATAATTGCTACACAAATTATGCTTTGTTTAGCAACTTTTTTTTTTTTTTTTAAATAGAACTGTCTAGAGTAAAGTGTTAAATACATTTCCTCTCAATGTTTAGAACTACTAATCAAATGTGAAATGTAAAATTATTCCCTGTGCATTTATTAATTTCTACAGTTCATCAACTGAAATTTCTCATTTAATTTTAATTTATGTGCAGTATGCAAAAGAAATTAAATTTGAAAGTATTGTTGTTAATCATAATATTGCCATAGGAAAAATACTCTTCTAACCTGGTTTGCTAAATAAAAGGCAGAATCAAACTTTGTGTAAGTTATGCTTGTTAATGTTTCTAAAAAGAACAAAGACATGTAAATAGGCCTACCTGCAGATGCATTTTCTGACATCTTTCATGAAACTTTCCCGATTGCCAGAATTCAGAGGTGATGATGACATAAATGTTGCCTTCTTCTTGTAAGGATGGTGAGGCCAGAACACATGACTCAGTAAATATAAGTTCTCTGCACAAATGAACAAGATAAACAGTATAAACATTAAAGGTTATAGAAAAAATATTATCGCTTTCTGTCAAATGGACTTGAAAATATTCGTCCAAAAAACAAAAATCGTGAAGGCATCCATATAGGCCTCAAAATCTGAGTAGACTCTAAGCCCAATGATTTCATGTAGAAAACTTGGAAATATGGTTGGCTTTTGAAGGTGAGGTGGCATGGCGGCTATTTTACCACTTATTTAATATTTTTGCTCTGAAATTAAACAATACTAAACAAAAAGCTTAAAATAGAGTTTCAAGATCTAACTTAAATCTGCCCTGGATAACCACCAAACTGATTTATTTACAGAAAATCTATTTGTAGTTGATTACTTCGGGCCTAGTCAACTCCTTGATTGACATGGAATTAGAATTGACTTTATTATCTTAATAATTCTATTTGTTAAAAGAGAGAAAGAATATTACTATAGAGGAAGATGGATGGGAGTCATATTCATAGAGAAGGCAGCAAAGAAGTTGATTGGATATTTCACTTCAAAAGACTTGTGTTCAAAAGAAATGCATGCCCTCCCAATGAGGAAGGACTTAAACCACGATATCGCCAATTATGTTCTCTTTAGCCTTTAATAACGTAGGCCTATGTTACTTAGGAGAACCAAGAGTCCACCAAAGAGGGGGAGGGGATGGGAGGAGAAGATGGGGAGGGGAGGAGGAAGGGGAGGAGAATGGGGAGGGGGAAGGGGAGGAGGAAGGGGTGGAGGAAGGAGAGGAGGAAGGGGAGGA
>BQKZ01003004.1:33725-48210 GCA_036244855.1 Temnopleurus reevesii | reverse complement strand
CTTGTATCGTCGACATTCGGAGGAAGCGTTTGATTTTCATGTCAATTTAGAGCAAAACACCTGGTATTTTGCAATGAATATTCTACCGAAGAAGAGGTGAGAAAATTTCCTATGGGACACGTCTTTATGCAGTAACTAGATGAACGTGTAAATTGTTTAAATAATGCAAAAGGGTGCATTATATTTTGTACAGTCCCACGTACGTTAAATGACGTGCTGTAGCTCTTCTGTACGTATCGTAGCGAAAAAGAAACTCATGTTGGCTAGTCTAGGCGCAAAAATTTGAGTTGAAATTGGACCTTTTTCCTTTTCTTTCTCAGTAACGTAGTTAAGTTTAGTTCATTTATAGGCCAAGTTGTGAAATAAGGCACTTCTGTTTGCCCGTGCATGTCTTTTTTTTTTGTATAATACAAAGCTAGTCCATCAATATAATGACGTCTAACTTGAACAATAAAGTTAAAGGGAAAGACTAGTTTTGGGAGGAGTGCGCTTCAGATATTTAACTAGTTTGCGAGCTGCAGTAAAATTATTACCATAATGCATTTTTTCAATAGTAAATTAGAGCATGTTCATACATGTAGTTTGTTTGAATGAAATCGACCTAGAAATGGCTTAATTATCGCAAAATAAAATACTAATAGGCTGTGTATACTGCCACATGCGTGTGGCTGTATCCAAACCCTTGTCTTTTGGATAGGCCTACAGCCACACGTTTTGAGAAATTATAATGCTTATATCTCGGGAATGAAGTAATGTGAAATCACGATAAGTCTTTGTAAATTTATATTGAAATATACCCTGTCAAAACCCCCAAATAAATCCCCAAAACGAAAATAAAATATGAGGTTTTTAGTTTTTCAAACGGTGTCTGAAATGAAAGACTATATAGCTCTATTCACTTTGTACATACACGTGTGTGGCGGTATACACTGCCAATAAAATAACCTGGTGCGGTCGTACTTCCTCACACTTCACAGAACATGCTTCACGTACAAAATGAACGCGAACCCACACACCGCAGACAATACCACTGATCGCACCGCCAATTTCAGGCCGACGCTTTCCGCGCTAAAGCACTTAGCACACCGCAGGAACGATGGCGTATACTGACCTGTTCGACGTAAAATACATAGAATACGAGCATAAATGTACTCCTAATATCCTACATAGGTAGATATATTTAGGCATGTAAAGCAACTTGCGAATACATCAGCTCATTTAACATCAATTTCTGCATCCTGGTCATTACGAATCTATACCTTTTAACGTTATAATTATTATGGAGATCAAAGAGGTCCCCTGCACGAAGAAGAATTGGCTATCTCGTACACAAAGAGAAATGCGCGACGCCGACTGGCTAATTCCGCTTGCATAGCAAGCAATCAGCAAACAATCGCCGGCACTCTCCTGCTCATGCTCTCGATTTCAATTCAATTCTTCTTCGTGCCCTGCCGCAGACGAAATTAATGCAAGTCAACGGAGGCTGCCGGCTGAGGGCTGGACTAACAAAACTAACTAAATTGGGATTTTAAGGCGTTTTTCATCCAATACTGAATGTTTATAGCAAATTCACGAGAATGCCCATTTATATGAATGTTGGGTAATTCTGGGTTTTAGGGGTGGAAATTACTTGAGTTTACACACTTCAGTTCAGGGATTCAAGTTCAATTTAAAAATCTGCACATATTGCAGTGGAGCTAAATCTCAAGTCAAGGTCAAGGAGAATGTTAGGGGAGATTGGGGTTACTTACAAGGGGCTCTATAAATCACTCCCCAAAAGCATTTAAGGAGCTGTTAGGAGAGCACTGCTCTCCCCATTCCCTGGACCTGCTGCATTGAAAGGTTACTCTTGTTTATACGTCACAAGCGCCAGAAAATAGGAGAATATGAAGTGAAGCAAATTTTGCAGACATAGATTCAGATTTTAAATGTGTTCATTCAAGACGAAGTATCTATAGAGAGGCTTGGTAAAATATGGCACTTTATTAACCCATTGACTACTGAATTCTGTAATACCCATAAACTGTGTGTAGGGACTACCCGGTTCCAGTAGTCAAAGGGTTAACCCATTGACTACTGAATTCTGTAATACCCATAAACTGTGTGTAGGGACTACCCGGTTCCAGTAGTCAAAGGGTTAAGGAAAGTTAGTGGCTTGTAAGTTAATTATTGAAATAAAAGCATATATCGGTATTTTATCATTTGATTTTGTTAAGGTTTAATCTATAAGTATCGTCAAAATAAAAATCTGGATCAACAGATGTAAAATTTTACTTGTAAGTCTGTAAAGCCCTGTCTATAAAATATTAGTATATTGATATGAAATATTTGTAATCTGTTTCTCAGTTGGCATGTTCGGAGCAGAGACAACATCGCGAAGGTCAAGAGAGATGAGGCTCGAGCTGCAGAGGAAGAGAAGGAAAAGGAAGCAAGAATTGCTTTAGCTGTAAGTATGCATTTTGTGAAGGAGAAAAAAGCAAACAAACAACTTGAGGTCTCTCTCTACCGTATATTAAAAGAAGGATATTTAGCCAAAACATGAGTAAAAAACAGCACTAATAAATAAAGTATGTTTGTATGTAAAGACATTATTGCCCATTGATTACAATCTATGTTGCATAATTTCTCACAGACTGCTGACTTTCTATTCATCTACATTTTCAAAGGTGATTATTATGGAATTATAGTATGCAATGTAAAAACATTAATCCACACATTTATAAAGCATTGCTTTTGACAGAAACTTTATGGAAAGCATTTAAGAAATTATGTTTATAGATGTATATATTTCTGTCCCAGATATTTATTTTCTCTCAAATCATATATCTTTTGTTTACTCTGCAAAGTACACTTCCTTATTGATAATTTTTCATGTTCCATGTAATAGTTGGTTTCAATTGAGATTGTCATTCACTTTCCTATTTAGTTAGACAGCAATTTTATTTCCATTTTCCTAACGGCCATGTTAGGAACAATTTTTATCATTTATAATTTCTAGTATTAAGAGTTCAATTTTTTGTAACATGAGCATGAATCTCGGACAGAGAAACTGAGGGAGAAAAAATCCAGGTGCCGAAATGTTAGTATATGGACATCACCAGGGTTGTGTTTCATAAAGCTGTTCATAGATCTATTCACGACTCTATGAATGACTTGTGACCTTTTCTTGCACTTGATAAGTCCTGTCTCTGAATCACACATGAGAAAGGTTCACCAGTTGTTTGTAGAGTCATATCAACTTCATTTCTAAGATATATTCATAAACAATTTCTATCATAAACAATTTTAGGAGCAAGAAGCCCGAACAGAAAAACTCAGGGAGAAGGTAAGGAATAGGAATGTTGGTAGCACAAACTATGGAAATCATCAGGGTTGTGTTTCATAAAGCTGTTTGTACATCAATGTATGACTCTTTTGAACAACTGGTGAGCCTTTCTTGCACTTAACGATAACATCCATCTCTGAATCGCACCTGAGAAAGGGTTGACAGCCATTCATGGAGGTGTCTGAAGAGGTTTATGAATTGATTGGACCTATGTGAGTGACGGATGATGTACCTATTTCCACTCCTCTACCAAGAACTCATATCAACTTCCTCCCATTAACAATTTCTATCATTTACAATTTTAGGAACAAGAAGCGAGAACAGAAAAACTCAGGGAGAAAGCCAGGAGCAGGGATTTTGGTAGCACAAACTATGAACATGATGAAGCCTTGATTGGACCTATGCCAGTGGCTGATGCTGTACCCGCTCCCACTTCTCTACCAAGAACTCACATCAACTTCTTCTCAGAGATAGAATCTGGGGTAAGAATTCTTGGATTTTACCCAACATCTTAGTGGTGTTGCTAGAAAGTTGCAATTGATCGCAAGTTGCAGTTTATCAGAATGCGCTAATCAAAATCTTTTTTTCATGTCCGTCTCATTAAACTACTACTACTACTACTTACGAAATTAATTTTTTTTTTAAATTTAATTTGCAAGCAATTGCAACTTTCTAGCAACACTTCCATAGAGTTTAACTATTTGCGAAAGAAAGTATGAAATGCTATGAAGGTTCGTGAGTTAGGTTGATGATAACATACAGTGCAAGTGGGTATTCGTCACATCCATTGTTCTGAGCTTTATAGTAATAGGAGGTTATCAAAGAATTATGACTTTTACCATTTGCTGTTCATTGGTTCCAGGAAATTCAAACCTTCACCCATGGAGAAACAATGATGTTTAATGTTAGCAGAGACTGTGTGGTAACCCCTTACTGATAGTAGTATAACTGCATAACATTTTTTAATTGGGGAGTATCTATGTGTAATAACACAATTTGCAGGTAATGTTCATCAACTACCTTGCTAGCCTGTGTGTAAAAATCATCATGAGCCAATTTTGTATGACTAAAAAGACACAAGTAAAAGAAAAAATGTCACTGTTTGAAAGCCATACAATTCCCTTTTTAGGATATAAATGGGCAGAATCTTTCTATTTGGATGCATGTTATAAGTTTCTTTTGCTATGCTTTTAATAATCAGAATTTATCCAAAAATCATCTGGATATTTTTAGGATCAAATTTAAAAAAATGCTATTTTAGACGCAAATGAACTTCCCAATATTTTCACAAAAATAAAGCTCAGCAAAAATTAAGGTGTCAACATAATTTTTCTTTAAAACCATATCCATTCCTGCACATAGCCTGTCATGATTATGTGAGTAGGAGTCTGAAGATTTCATTGTAAGTGAGAACTGCATGTATTACTTAGTAATGCTTCGTACTTCACGCTCTTGTGATTTTTTTTTAAATTATATTTTTCTTCTTCTATGTGTTCTCTCAAGCATAAAATATGGGTTTATGCTTTATCTTTACTCAAAAGCTAGCGAGATAGTTTATAAATATTATTCCCATGCTGTGCCACTTTTAATTAGGGCAGGGTTCTCCACTAGCGGTTTTGTCCGGGGGCTCCGCCCTGACAAAATTTGAAAAAGCAGTTTTCCGCCCGGACTAAATTTCTTCCGCCCGGACTAAATTTCTCCCGCCCAGACAAAAATGTTCCTGCCCAGACAAAAATTAGACATGCCCAACGCCTAGACAAAAAAAAAACTCAATTCAAACAAAGAGAAATCTAGACAATATCAGCGCAAGTGAGAAAAGAGAATCGCAAAAGCGGGGGGAAATTATCAAAAAGTGCACTTGGATTCTGCATTCGCGATGAGGTGAACACTTTTCGTGTTTCGCCTCGTCGAGTTTACAAGAAAACCAGAAAATTTGATGACCCCACAGTACAGGAGACTGATCGCAGCTAGCTAACGATCGCGATCGCAAGACCACTGCTGATCACATGACCACTTCATATTTCAGCTAGCTCCTATCTCCCGATTTCCTGCTCCTAAACTTCTCCTCTATTTCTTATCTTATTTCTGTTTTGTTCCTACTGTTTTCTTGCTTTGCTGTGAAAGGATTTATCATTTACTTCATTCAGGTGAACATATTTGTGGTGATTAAAATTGTTTTGGGTGATATTTTATTGAGTTTTGTATCGATGTGTGTCGTGTCGCAAGCCGCCATTGCGTGTGTATTAGTGAATGGGATTCTTCTGACTGAGTGGAATTCGTTGAGTGAGTGAGCTGGCCGCTGTGTAGGACTCCTGCTGTGAATAATTGACCATGTTGACCTCGCCTCATGACATAAGTGGCGAATTTTATTGATACTGTGATGATGATTGCATTATATTAAGATTTTTTGGGGTTGACAGATGATGAAAGAAGTGATTTATAGGGATTTCATGAAGTTTTCATGAGGTTGAAAATTGAAATTGAGATTTGGATGCTTGATGAATTTGATGTTGATGCCATTTGCTGAGGGAAAAAAGTTTTAAAAAAATTAATTGTGAATCAAATCCTACGTCCAATTATATTTTGAATGCCTAGCAGTTAAAAAAATATTTATTTTGAACCAAAGATTAAACTGTATGTAATCAATTTTTAATGTATTTGTGAGCCTGCCATCCTTGCAAGATTTTTTTCTCTTGGTCTTGGATTGCTGAAAATTTCTTCCAGCCCCATCTTGTATACACATGAAAAAGTAAATGATCCTGACTGGTTGGTAGGCATTTGTATATATGTGAATATATCTGATTTGGTGACATTATGATTTGTTTGTATGTATTGAGAATACATAAAGAGGACGTGCTTACAGGTGTTTCCTTTCTCTTCTCTTCTTTCTGTCTTTCTGAAAGACTTGCCCTCTTGGCCCAATGAAAAAAACAAAAAAACAATTCATGTATTTTTATGTAAAGAAAGAACACTATACATTTACTAACAATGAATACTTCAAACAAATTACTAACAACCCTAAATTGCAAACATTGAAATACAGCAACATTTTACTAGACGGGAAGCATGTTTATGGTTCAAAATAAATCCCTCCCAGCCATATCAAGAAATCATGCCTCAATTTGTCAAACAATGTTATTTTTTACCCACATACATTTGAGTTAAATACTGGATGTTATTGGGGAATTTAGTTCCTGTTTTTTAACTAAGAATTCTGATTTGCACTGAATATTAATGCAGTGCAGCACTTTACCTCTGTACCTATGCCAGAATCGCGTGCTGCGTATTAATACAACAAACTTTATGTTGCCAATCGCAGCCCGCTCGCCGTGCCGCGGGGTCCAGCGGCCGGCGAACACATGAGCCCCCGGACAAAGTCCAGACCAGTGGAGAACCCTGTTAGGGGGAACTTTTTTTTTTGCTGTGGTTATATTTTTTAAAATTTCATTACAGGGGAAACTCAGTGGAACAAGGTGCTTGGGACCATCAAAAATCCCTTGTTATAGCAGTATTCTCTTTATAGCTGAGTTTAAAACACTACTTAAAGGTTATTAAGAGCTTGGACCAGATTTTTAATTTCTTTAGATCAGATATTTTGTTATATCAGATCTCTCCATACCGAGTTTCTACTGTATCACATTTTTGCAGACCAACACAAAGACGAGTAACAAGGACCATGAAGCGGAGAAGAAGCAGGAGCAGGAGGCATATGAGAAGAAGATTGGCCTTTTGGTTGGTCTTGGGCAGAGTGCAATAGAGTCACAGACTGCCAAGCCATGGTATCAACAGAAAAGAGAGGAGAGCGACAAGAAAACGGCTGAACCAATAGATACAGAGTGAGTACATAGTCTTTTACATTTTACCTATGAGAGGAAGATTGGCCTTTTGGTTGGTCTCGGGCAGAGTGCAATAGAGTCACAGACTGCCAAGCCATGGTATCAACAGAATAGAGAAGAGAGGGACAAGAAAACGTCTGAACCAACAGATACAAAGTGAGTACATAGTGTTTTACTCTTTACATATGAGATAAAGATTGGCCTCCTAGTTGGTCTTGGGCAGAGTGCAATAGAGTTACAGACTGCCAAGCCATGGTATCAACAGATAAGACAAGAGAGGGACAAGAAAACGACTGAGGCAACAGACACAGAGTAAGTGAAAAGTGATTGTTTTATTCACTCTGTATGTAAGAGAAAGTGGCCTAACGATTGGTCAGGGACAGAATGTCAGACTGCCAAGCCGGGGTATCAACTAAACAGAGGAGAGAGATAAGAAAACAATTGAGGCAACAGACGCGGAGTGAGTGCATTGTCTTTGCTTTTTACTCTCGGAGTATGCATGAGGTAGAAACTAAGATGTGATAGACACAACAGCTGAATAAAAGATGGCTCATAATAGTGAACCTTGAAACGTGATATGTCAAAATTAGCTTCCAATGATTGATTCCAGGATGTTCATACTTTTTTTTCGTACAATGAATTTCATAAATTTATTCAATTAAAGTATTGTTTTAATTGTAATAAAGCCTTCTACTATGTGATATCAATTTCCCTACCAATATATTTTTCAAAACTATTGAAGCTTAAAGTTATCACTGTTGTTCAGATTGTTGAAAAAAAAAATGTAACAAATGTAAGAAAAGGTAACATTTGCAATACAAAGAGCATGTGATAGATCATAATATGGAATATAAGATTTTGAAGAAAGCTAATGGCCTGTATTAAAAATTAATCTCAAAACTCACCTGTTTGTGTAATCCCCGCTCGCCAGCATTTGTTATTATCCATTAGTCTTTGTTCCTTCCTTGGTATATGTTCATGTTAATTGTGTATGTTTCTTCTATATTGTATTTTGTTTTAAGCGCTTTGTACCATATATTTTGAAAAGGTGCTATATAAGAACTTTTTGTATTGTATTGTATTGTATTATTATTAGGTTTTTATTCATTGCAGACCATGAACGGTTAAAAAGTAAACATGCCATGTACTGAATAAGCTGAAATTTTTGTGATGGTTTTATTTTTGCAAAAATCGCACTTTTGGAACATGAAAATTTCCACTTTGTATGAAGCACATTAATATGTGTACAAATGCTGTCAAAAATATGAAAAATAACAACACACCAATGTGTCGAACTGGTCCGAAATTACAAAAATATATAATGATAATAATAGATGCAATTTATATAGTGCACGTATCCACTCTGTACCCTGAAATATTGGCATAGTGACTATAGAGTGACTTTTGCGAAAATTGATTGATTTCTTGTACTTTCAAAGACTCCCAGTTTTACAGTAATTCAATTTAATTGAAGATGAGGATATTATTGTTCCATCAGTGAGTGCCAGGGTCTCTTATGTACCACAAGGTATCTTTAGTATATGAACAGGTAACATTCAGAATTATATTTTCTCAGTATTATATTTAAATTGCCTTCTGCTAATGTCTGTGTCTCATATCACTCTATTTTAGTAACAATATTTTCTTTTTCTAATGTCTGTGTCTCATATCACTCTATTTTAGTAACAATATCCACAGACCCTAATGTCTGTGTCTCATATCACTCTATTTTAGTAACAATATCCACAGACCCTAATGTCTGTGTCTCATATCACTCTATTTTAGTAACAATATCCACAGACCCTAATGTCTGTGTCTCATATCACTCTATTTTAGTAACAATATCCACAGACCCTAATGTCTGTGTCTCATATCACTCTATTTTAGTAACAATATCCACAGACCCTAACATCACAGCGCAGTAGAGTATATTCATATAATATCTGCGCTATATAAATTATCTAATTATATTTTTTATTTTTATTATATTCATGTTTTCTCAGTACAAATGAAGTGAAGAGGAAAGCAGCAATGGACCCCATGAATGATATGCTGAGATACCTGGGGAAGAAACCAAAGAGTGTGACTGAAACAAAGACTACCAACCAAGGTTCACATGCCAAAGTAAAAGATGCTCAATCCAAAGGGGTAAGCAAAGAGAATTACTTTCACAAAATTTTGTACAGAAGGTACATTTTTCTATTTTCAGCACTGTTTGTGCATATTCTAATCTGCTCAGTCTAGTGACTGTTATAGTACAGTGGAACCTTTCTACAAGAAGGTCCTTGGGACTATGAAAAGCACCTTGTTATATCAGGGTAGAGAAAAAAAATATTAGGCAAAAGTTTAAAGCCTGGGATGATAAAAATCATCTTTTTATATCAGAAATCTTGTTACATATGACCTTGTTATAACGAGGTTCCAATGTACCTTGCCAATTAAATTTACTACCTACCGGTACAATATTTTAAATAAATGCCAATAGTGGCTAGCTGTCAAGAAAATTAAACAAAAGAAGATGAAACTCAACCCCTTTTGATGAGGCTGTTGTAAAGGTTGTTGTTATCAGAGTTTTTATACCCAACCGAAATTGGTCAGTTTCTACTTAGTTTCAGAGCAAGTTCGATGAATAGTGGTGGAAAAGAGAAACATGTAACAGAGCTATGCATGTAATACGTTTCCTATCAAATAATCTCTCATGGCCTCTCACTTTCTGCCATTATTTCTATTATTTCTTTTAATTACTGTCTATTTTTTCTCTTTTTTAAACTGCCATTACCCTACTTCATCTCTGCTGTAATATTGAAAAGGAATGTGCTTATCACATTGGAAAACAATTTCACATAATAACTTGCTTTTAAATGGAGGATATAAACATCACTTTCAGTACTTATTGCTAGGTAGGGCTCGATACAAATATTTTTTTCTGAGCTCGCACTACATTTATGCATTTTGCTTTCTGGCTATTTCAATATCATTTTATAACAGGAATATATAGTTAATCTTGTAGCAAGTGTGAATGAATTAAACTACAATATTAAAGTCTATACTCGAATGTAATACATCAGCGTAGAAAAGTTTCTAATTACCGGTACTTCCATAAGATTTAATTTGGAAGTAATTTATTTGTTTTATTTCTATTTTTTGTGCCATTTGTTCTTCAAACAGGGTCTACCTGGTACGACAAGTTTGATGACGATGTTCACGAAATACAAGAACAAGCAGCAGGAGGAAGAGAAAATCAAAGACAAATCCAGTCATAGAAAACAAAAAGAGAAGAAAAAGAAACAGAAGCAAAAGATGAAGATGAAGATGAAGGAAATCAGGAGAGATTCTCACAAGCGAAAGCACAAGAAATCTCGCAGAAAGCACAGAAAACGTTCAAGACATGACAGTGATAGTTCAATCTCAGACATTGAGGATGCACGGCGAGAAGCGAGGCTGGCCAGGAGGCACCTGAAATCTCGCAAACGCATGAGTAAGCATAAGCACAACTCAAGCCAGAGTGATAGTGACAGCTACACTCAGAGCTCTTCTAGTAGTAATAGCGAGATCAATGATAAAACATCACATAGTTCTGCTAAACCATCACCCACTATTGAACAGTTACGGGCTGAGCGGATGAAGAGGGAGGCAGCAGAAAAGACAAAGACGGCCAGATTCTTGGCCGGGAAGCCTCTCGTGGAGCCGTCTGCTCCTGAGGTTGTGATAACGGACAAACTAGATGGGAAATATAACTCGCAGTTCAACCCGCATCTCGCAAGAAAACATCAACCAAAAGCACCAATGTTCTAGATTTTCCACATTGTTTTTATAATATTTTTCTATAAAATATTAAAGTTCGTGTTATATGCAGACCTGTCACCCTTAAAAAATCTTTATTTTTGTCAATTGCAGTAATTGTTTGGAGCCGCACAAAGTCGTGCATTTTCCTGTCTCACATGACATTGTTTATTACAGGTGTGATGTACAATGGTATTTTCTAACATATTCATTTCTTGATGTGCTTTGAAACCCTCTTGTCTCATGTAAGATGACCAAAAAGTTTAATACAGCCAAACCTCTTTATAAAGAGCACTGATATATTAACAAGATCTCGTTATAACGAGGTACTTTGCCCAGTGCTATATCTTTGTATTTTATTGAATTTTGGCCCTGATATAACAAGGTTTCGATATAAAGAGATGATTTCTCTGGTCCCAAGGACCTCGTTATAATGAAGTTTGACTGTACATATTTAAGTTGGCAGATATCAGTTACAGTATTGTTCTTTTGATCTGGCTTATCTAATATGATTATTGTCTACTGTAGGGGGGTTCTGCTAGAAAGTTGCAATGATTGCAAATCAACTGCATGTCAGCTGCAATTTGATTTTCATTCATGCAGTCTGCACTTCTGTCATGATGTGCATTTGATTTTTTTTTTTTATTGTTTCTTGTCGATCAATTGCATTTTTTTAGCAAAATCTCCTAAGATACAGTCCAACCTTGTTATAAAGAGCACTGATATAGCGAAATCTTGTTATAACAAGGTAGTTTTCATTGTCCCATCTCTTTGTATTCTATTGTATTTTGGCCCTGATGTAACAAGGTTTGGATATAAAGAGATAATTTCTCTGGTCCCAAGGACCTCGTTATAATGAGGTTTGACTGTATTTACCAAAATGTGACTTCTGTATTTCTATCCTAACGTCCTTCTATCCCCTATCCCTATCCCTCTTTCTCTGCATCTCACTCTCCCTTACTTTCCGGCTCTTGCATTTTCTTCATTGATACTCCCACCATCATATCTTCCTTTAATCCTCTTATCCCTTCACAAACCATTATGATTTATTGAATGAATTATTATTGAATAAATTATTTTTATCATTATATATCACTGGTTGCCTTTCCTATTTCTAAAGTAGTGTTATTGAACATGTTTAAATATTGCAACACTAACGCAGCAGTTCTCTAAAAATCTAATTCTATTTCATATTACATGATTATTTACATATTCATACAAATATAAAACAGATCATAGCAATATAGAAAATAGCTGTGACAAGACAAATAACTTTTTGTTCCAAAGTGAACCATAATGTTTAAAATGTGAAAATTTTGTATACAGTCCAGCCTCGTTATAAAGAGCACTGATATAACAGATCTCGTTATAACAAGGTAGTTTTCTTGGTCCCACCTCTTTGTATTTTATTGTATTTTGGCCCTGATATAACTAGGTTTCATTTTTACGAGGTTTCACTGTACTTCACACATTAGATTTTAATTTAAATTTAATGAATCTTTGTAGTGGACTCTTTTACCTGGTTTAAGTAGTGCGGAAATGAGTACAGTTGAATCAAGATAGAACAAGGTCTTTGAGAACCAGCGGAATTTCCTCTTTATATTAAAACCCAGTTATGTTCGGGATCAGAAACAAAAGATTCTGGGCCATAAACATCACCTTCTTATAACGCAAGCTTGTTATACAATTTATAAGTGCTCTTTATAATGAGGTGCAGTGTTACAGACTGTAACCCTAACCCATAACCCCTTACCCTTTGATGTTTATTGGGATTTGTACCAAGTGCACGTACATGACAGGATTTTATGAGGTATTAGCCCGCCTATTGGTGTATGATATTATAAATATTCAACAGATATGTGTCAAATGCGAAAAAAAATTGGCTCGTTCACTTCGCTCACTCGCTTGTAATAGATTCAAATTTTTGATGTGTATGGGGATGTGTACCCATTGTAGTATATTACAGGATTTCACGAGGCATCCATATTTCTTAACTTGTAAGTGGAGCAGTTAAAAGGGTCAAAAAGAAATGTGGAGCTTTGACAAAAGTAATTGAGAATGGCTGTATTAGGGTTAGGTGTTAGGGTTAGGGTTAAGGGTTAGGATTAAGGGTAAGGGTTCTAAGGTCTTACAATATACTGTTTGAGCTAGTTCTTACCCTCACAATAACTCTAACCTTTACCGTAACCTCGCGGTGGCACCATTTGTGAGGAAGGGCATTGGGGGATCGCACTAGGATAAGGAAATGTTTGTCTTTTGTTCAGGGCCAGTACTGCCATTGTTCACGGAACAAAGCATAGGTAAGAATAGGTAAAAGAGGGTCATGCGATTATCCCATAAAAAAGAAAACTAGTGCTAATTTTACTGTTTTTGTCCATTGCAGTAATCATTTGGAGCTGAACAATATTATGCATTTTTCTGTCTCCCCTGACATGTTCTTAAATTATCAGCTTGAATTATTGACAAAATAAGATGTAAGACATGTAGGTTAATAGTTACATCTTTTCTCATGAGTGAAATAAACTATTCTTCAATAGTTGCAATTGGATGTAACATTTATCTGAGGAGACATGTGTGATGCACTATGGCATTGTATTCTAAATTGTTCGCTGCTTGATTTATTTTGAGATCCTCTTGTCAAGCGAAAGAGCACCAGGAAGATGAGGAATACAGATTTAGGTTGGCAGATAGTTTCGTTCTTGTGATCCTGATTATCTAATATGATTATTTTATAATAGAAAGTTATATAAAAATTATATAGAAAGTTGTAATCAAATACATATTCGTTGCAATTTGATATGCACTTTTCATTTGCACACAGTCTTATCTTCTTACAGGATATGCATTTGATTTTTGTTTATTGGCACAGGCCGATCAAATGCATCTTGAGATCAATTGCCACTTTCAAGCAAAACCTCTGTAGATATTTACAAAATGTGGCTTACTAACTTCAGACCCTTTTGAGGTCGTTCGGAGATTCTGGCTGTATATTACTTGCCAGTCTCACTCTCTCTCTTCTTTCTGTATACCCGTTTGCCGTCCCCATTCCCTCTCCCCATTCTCACCCATCACCCCTATCTCTTTATCTCCCTGCATCTCCTTTCAGACTTCTGTTTTGTCATTTTCACCATCCCACTTTCGAGCCTGTCCCCTTGTCCAACTCCTTCCATCTCCCACTGTCTGGCCATCCGACTTCTATTTCCTCATCTTCATTAATCATCTAAATCTCTCCCGGGCGGTGTTTCACCAAGTCGTTCTCAAAGTTATGCACAACTTTAAGATCGGCTGGTATCAATTCTTGCGCTGAATGTGCGTACTCTTATGAATTATTACGCACAAGAAGGGATACTAGTCGATCTTAAAGTCGTTCTTATCTTAGTGAAACACCTCCCTGGAATCCCCCATCCCTTATTCTCCTATTTTTACATTCTTACATTCACTGTACCCCCCCCCCCCTTCCCCCCCCCCTTTCTAACTTGCCCCCTCCCCCCCCCTTCCCCCCCTGGGCACCCGCCTTCTTTTTCCTAATTTTTTTTCATCA
>BQKZ01003004.1:17605-28103 GCA_036244855.1 Temnopleurus reevesii | reverse complement strand
CAAGTTTGATGAAAATCAGGCAAGGGGTTTTGAAATGAGAGCCAAGGTTAAGTTTTCAGGTTAAGATTTCGGAAATTTGACCTCAGATGACCTTTGACCTCGATAATGACCTGAAAATTGCTCAACACTATTTGGGCCACCCAATGGACCTATTGTGCAAGTTTGATGAAAATCGGGCAAGGGGTTTTTGATTTAGAGCAATTCTAAATTGTTGACGCCGTCGCCGTCGCCGTCGCCGTCGCCGCCGCCGTCGCCGTCGGAAAAAGCGGCGTCTATGTCTCGATTTCTGCTACGCAGGCGAGACAAAAATGGATCAATGTGAAATTTAGAGTCGGCTGCAGCATAAATCTTTTCAAAATACATGCAAAATAAATACAGAAAAGCTATACCCCAACCGAAAATTTGAATTTTGTTGACTTGTGAAAATGTGAAGTTTCATGTATAGAGTGAATGAGGAGTTGTCCGACATGACATCACAGATTCCGTCGAATATGCCGATCGCACGGATCCCTATGAGCGGTAAGGATCGTCATACCTCCGAGGCTATGAAAATTCATAACTTTTGAGCGGGTTGTCTGATTTTGCTCAAATTTTCACACTTTGTTCATGTGATTTTTCTTCATATGATGAGAGCAGGATAATTCCAGGGGTTGGTTTCCCTTTAAGGTCTTTGCACCATCAGTGAATTAAAAAAGATAGAAATATATATATTTGCAACCATATCACTGACAAGAATCACATAGCAGAAATGTGAGTACTCAGGCCTTTCTATAATGGTTCTTTCCTAAATTGAAAGACTTTACCTTTTTGACGACTTGATTCTTTCCAGAACTTTGTTTTCTTTCCTCGCCTTGAGTTCCTCTGTTGCTAAGATCATCTCTTCTTCCATATTGGGAAGGTCTGCTTTGGCCGCCTGACGTCCTTGCTAAAATTGTGTTAAAAGATGAGGAAAATAAAACCATAGATGATATGAAGTCAAAGGTACTAAAAAGCCATACATGCCAATCTGCAGTAATATTAGCAAATTCATCATATGTTATTAATTAGATGAATCAATTAAATTACCCAATTCTTTGAATGTAAAGTTATAAGTTCCTTATTTGAAACAATATAGAGCAACAAACAAACAAATTAACAAATCCTAGTATCGCATCGCAATATGCAATGCATTTTAGCAGGATTGCTATACAAAATATATTTTGTGTAGCAACCTTTTTTTTTTTTTACGTAGAACTGTATAATTACGAATCGCAAAAGTGTCCTCCCTGTCTTAAACTGCTAATCAAATGTTAAGAGTAAAATTATTCCCTGAAAGATCTTAAAAAGGCCAGTCAGTTTAAGAATCTGATGCATATGTAGTATGATACATGATTCTGGTAATAGCCAATCCAATTGAGACTTCAAGACATACTATAAGTCCACAAAAGAGTACAAGCTTACTTGTCTTGTCTTTCCTTTCTCCTTGATGCTATAGAACATAGGTCCTAGCTCAGCCAACCATTCTCCCTCTACAGCCGTAACACACTGCATGTACTCCTGAAAAAAAGAGAAAATTATGTATATAAATAACCTAGCATGTCAACCCTTGCTATAAACAGATACAGCAAGTACACACCACTGTAGGTTGTTCAACTATGCTCATGTGTATGCTCACAAATGGTAAATAATTTCATCAATTTGAGTTTAGAGAATGCGGTATTGGAACAAACACCTTACTTCTATTTGGGGGGTTCACATTCATCTGAATTTAGAAAACAAATCCTCATTCTCTTAAAAATTATCCTTATCTGTAGCAAACTTCTGACTTAAGGTTTTTCTGTATCAGAGAAAAAAATGACTAGTTTCACTACGAATCCATTATTTGCAAGATGAGTTCTACAAAAGCGGAGTAAAATTACCTTTGATGTCATGACGAGTTCATGATAAATGATATACTCTGGAGTGAACCCCATGCCAAAGAGGGCGCTAGTCGGATGCAGATGACACGGCATACCTGTCCGGACGTTTACATATTCTCCTATGCCCTTTTTGAAAGAATAGTAATGCAAAGAAAAAATACATACTTATATTCATTAATCATGGGTGCGTCATGTGCGAAAAGTGCTCGATGCACGATATGGGCAGAGCAATTCATAATGAATAGACGGAAACTAATGACTCAGGTTCATCACTTTATTTTTCACTACTCAGAGTTTCATATTGCTAGCGTGAAACTTCGAGTAGTGGATGAATGACGTGATGAACCTGAGTCATTAGTTTCCGTCTATTCATTACTTATATTCATTATATATGTTGTGAGAGCAAATTCATAAACGCACTGACACATGTAAATTCATATTATTTAGTACAGAAAAATATTGTGTTTGTCATGAAAGAAGAACCATGTGGTTATGAAATCTGAAAAGGAGACATTACTGAAACTTATAAATTTAAATTAAATCAAGAAACTGTTTTAGAAAAATGCTTATTATACATTGTCATACTCATGTATAAACAACAAGAGATCTCTGCTTCATTATTAATGACTTTTAAACAGAGAAATCATTAGGTCTAACAAATTTAGGTATGAATGATCATCAAAAAATTCAACTAAGAGAAATTTGTTAATTTTCCATAAGCAAAAATTATTAGAACAAACCTTTAGTTTAGCAGCGTGATGGAAGAATGCAGAGCAGATGCATTTCCTGATGAGATCCCAACTAGATCCACAGGAAACCAGCTCCATTCCCTGGGAGTCCATGATGTCTTTGAGTTGTTGTCTGACTTCACGAACCTTCCGCATCGCTTTCACATGGATGAAATGCTCTGAAGACCAGGTTGATGAATAGCTGATGAAATGACAGAGGCAATAAATATATCATAAGTAATGAGCCACGATCTAGCATCAATATCAAATTTTTAAGTATGCAAAATAAATTCCAACTAGATCTGCAGGAAACCAGCTCCATTCCCTGGGAGTCCATGATGTCTTTCAGCCTTCATTGGATGAAATGCTCTGAAGACCAAGTTGATGAGTAGCTAATTGACAGAGAAAGTGCTACATACATGTAATATGTAATGAGCAAAACTCCATTTCTATCAAATTTTTAAGTGAGCAAAAAATGATCCCAAATCAGCTCCAATCCTTGGGAATCCATGATGTCTTTGAAATGTCTGCTTTCACATTGATAAAATGCTCTGAAGACCCATGTCGATGAGTATTTGTTTGACATAAAAATTGGTATATTTCGAGAAATGAACGCCTTTAAATCTAAATTCATCATCATTTCTTCAATCATTCTTTTGTTTTGAAGTTTGATTCCAATCGCAGCACAATTTCTTTGGCAACAGAGACATTAATTGGTTACTGGTAAAATGCAATTGTCATTGTGCTTTGTTTACCAACTGTATTCCTAGCAGGCTGCAAAAAAAGGTGATGAATCCAGTGATGGAGTGATGACAATTGTGAAGCCTTTTGAAAAGTTGTAGGTTTTGTGTTTCGCTATATGAAATTCAATTATCAATTCCATAAACTGGTCATCATTTTGTACGTCCAACCCAAATTTCTTCTATTTCCTGTCTTTTTGCTTGAACCATAAGCATTTAAGAGAAGTATCACATCTAGGTAAAATATAAACAAAAATAAAAAGTTGTTTCACAATGGTTCCATTTGCAGAGGGTCAAGCAAAGACCATTTGTGACATGTACCCTCAATGGGAACAGAGCAGTCTCTTTACTTACTGGTTATTCTTCCATTGTTGATAGACATTGAGGAAGGTCAAATGGTCACTCTCAGGGACGGAGAACTTCTCCCTGGCCTGGTCACTATCTTCCTCTCTTCCCTTCGGACGGTAGAAGATGGATGGAACAGACAGCATGGATACAATGATCTGTGGAAAGATAGAATCAATTTTAGAAGTTTAAAAGACAGATTTGAAACAGTAAGTGGGATGAGAGTAATATTTGTTAGGCAG
This sequence comes from Temnopleurus reevesii, assembly GCA_036244855.1. NCBI lineage: Eukaryota > Metazoa > Echinodermata > Echinoidea > Temnopleuroida > Temnopleuridae > Temnopleurus > Temnopleurus reevesii. The sequence continues at coordinate 24,150 of BQKZ01003004.1, read as the reverse complement.
GTCAAAGAAAAGGTTTTTGTTTGCACAGTAGAAACTCAATTTAACGAGGTACTTGGTACCTTCAAAGATACATTGTTATAGCAGTAATTACAGCAGGGTTAAAAAAAACAATGAGTTATTAAGATCTGGGACCAGACTATTGCCTCTCCATAACAGGAATATTGTTATATCAGAACTCGTTATACATAGTTTCCCCTACAGGCATTAAATATCATTATGTATATCGATTTCAAAACCTAGAACCAGTGAACCAAATGTTCCAGGATGTTTTAAGTACTACTTACCAGAGCTTCTGAGCTGCATCCCATCTCGCATGCCACAATGAGGAGCTTCGAAAGAGCAGGATCTAATGGAAACTCTACCATCTGTCTGCCGATGGGTGTTAGCTGACCAGTATTATCCAACGCTCCTAGGATCCAGAGCTGGTACATAGAATTCAGCATGTTGTCCTACAATAAACAAGGGGAAGCAAGTTAAACGTGCAGTTGTCATGCCAAAATTATAGGGTTGTAACCTTTCACACAAAATGACACCGTCCTTGGTCATATTTTTGAAAGATTTTTCTCATATTTATATGCTGCAAAATTTAAGATATAAATCCCACATTACTGAATGAACCTAGGTGTAGTGGTTATAACTCTTGCCTTTATCTAGAGGGTTGTAGGTTTGAATACCACTCATCGTGTTAATTTCCGTCCACAAGAAATTCATCCATATTGTGCTCCATTCAACTCAGGTGAGGTGAATGGGCACTTGGCTGGAAATTCCTCAAAACGTTTGAGCCCTGGTGGCGATAAGTTACAGTCAGAGTAATAATTATGCAAATCACCTTGAGCAATCTGCAGATGGGTGTATGTTTGATATTTCTTTTTTTTAATTGCATAAGTTGAAAGGAAAATTCTACAACTTATTTATTTTCTAATCTATTGGTGTGCTCAATGGTTCCATAACATTTGATTTGGTTGCATTTCGAGAAGTCCATAATTTATATACCTCTCACCTACAACACATGTGACCTCCCTAAAAGAACTTCTTTGCTCACATTTAATTTGTAAACTGGGTGTAAAGCTGTTGGAGTATTATGGTTACAGGCATTTCATAAAGTGAAGAAAATAGAAGAAAAGCGAGGTTGGGATAGAAAACGATGATTCTCCACCTTGCAGAAGAGGGGGGTGGGCCTTGAAATGGAAGAGTAGTAGATCATAAACTCCCAGCGATTTGAGAAGAAGCACAACATTGGCAATGTCTGTTGAACTTGCCCAATCAAAGATATTGCCAACAATTCAAATACAAATACAAAAAAAAAACATGGGAAACTTATAATGATACTCTCTTGGCATAAAAAAATATTAAATGGAACATTGACATTTTCTAACCTGAGGGGGTGGGTCCATAAAATGGAAGAGCAGTAGGTCATCAACTCCCAGCGATTTGAGAAGAAGTACAACATTGGCAAGATTTGTTCTCTGGATCTCAGGTACGGTTGTCGTCAACAGCTCATTCTTGTAGGCACTCTCTGTGTACAATCGGAAGCACTGCCTGGAGTGGGAAGAAATGAATGTTTAATGTTAAAAGAGTATTTATTCATCACTAAATCTTTCTATTTTCTATTTCCATCACCAGATATGCCAATGATTAGAAATCATTAGATCTGACATAAGAATCCAAATAGACATACATTACGCAAATAGGGCAGCATAGAATTCATCTTCAGTCATGCATTCGGGAATTAAGAACCAAAAGTTCAAGAGAATATATCTCATCCATGTTCTACAATGGATCGCAACCCTGCACCAGTGATATGATCAGATTAGAATGAAAAAAATAACATATTCCTTCATTTTTATTCCAAGCTATTTCTAGGCATGAAGATATCCTGGTGCACAAATGCCCGATTATTTGGATAGACCTTCAAAGCAATCATACCTATACAGGCTTTCAACCGTTCACAATACTCATGAATTGTAATGTGTATTAGACATGGGCCTGTTCATCCAGTTATCGAAGAACTCTGCAAAGCAAAAGTGTGACGCCAGCTTGTCTATACCTATACAGACATTAAGGTTACACACGACAAACATAATACCCAGGGCCTGTATCCCCAGATCTCCCATATCTCTGCCTTGCATTAGCCTGACCGAAAGGATAGACCTGTAAAGTGTCCATACCTATCCCTATACAAATATTCTCCGATCACACTTTAAAAATAAGCGGCAATATGCAGGTAACTTACCCAGGCCCTGTTCTCTTGGCTTTCTCAGACCTCTGCCTTGCATTGGCCTCACTGACAGGGTATCCATACCTATACCTATATTCACTTTAATACACACTACACACATGGTAAGATGTAGCACACTTACCCAGGGCCTATCCTCCCAGCTCCTCAAGATCTTTGCCGTGCATTGGCCAGACTGACAGAATGGACCTGCAGTTATTCATACCTATACGTATATATTCACTTACACACTACACACATGGTAAGATGTAGCACACTTACCCAGGGCCTATCCTCTCAGCTCTCCCAGACATCTGCCTAGCATTGACCCAACTGATAGGGTCGACTTACAAGGTGTCCATACCTATATGTATATATTCACTCTACACACAACACACATAGAAAGATATAGCACACTAACCCAGGGCCTGTTCTCCCGGCTCTCTCAGATCTCTGTCTTGCGTTGGCCTGACTAATAGGGTAGACCTGTAGAGCGTCCATACCTATACCTATACAGATATTTACTTTACACACAACAAAAACAAGCTGCAATGTGCAATTGACTTACCCTGGGCCTGTCCTCCCAGCTCTCCCAGACCTCTGTCTTGCGTTGGCCTGACTAATAGGGTAGACCTGCAGAGCGTCCATACCTATACGCGGATTGTACACTTTCAGCTTGCAATATCCTGCGTCCACTACAAACATGATACCATCAACTGCTATTGAATGAAAGAGGGAAATTGAGAAATAATTTAATGCTAAGTCTGGGAAGATATCAGAGTACAATAGCAAAAAAAACTTCAATTTGCGATTGGCAAAACATTTTTGCTTTGCAAAACCATTTCAACTCTTGGTATTTTGTCACTAAATTCAAAAGACGTTTTGACTAATACATACATAACCATTGGTGGCGAAATTGATAAGTTAATGGAGATACAGTATCAGTATTTACTTATTGAAATAATTCTTCTTTTTGTGAATATTTGAGGATTTAGTAACAGCAATGGCTTGATGAAATATCCAAGTAAGTCAAACTGCATTTCACTCATTAAAATTCACACAATCAAGCCTTTCTAAAGTGGACATCTATTGCTTCTTTCCAGACATATATATGCTCTTGAACTTGTCCATGGGAGTGTCTTCAGTTGCCAACTTTCTGTTCCCTTGGTTGACCATTATAGACGGGTAATCACGAGGAGAGGTCTGAATAAATCTTTCAATTGGATTGAAATTAAACTAACCTGTAAGAGATGTTTCAGCAATGTTGGTAGCAACCACACACTTTCTGACTCCATCTGGGGCTTTTTGGAAGATNCTCAAATTTTCACAGTTTGTTTATCTTATTTTTCTCCATTTAATTATAGCAAGTTAATGTCTGAGTGTAGTTCCCCTTTAAGTACATCCACTGTACCCCCTCCTCTTCGCAATCCACTATCTAACTTGCCCCCTGCCCACTCCATCCCTGTCTGGCGATCTGACTTTTATTTCCTCATCATCATTCATCATCTCAATCTCTCTCTGAATCCCATCTCCCTTTTTCTCACATTCTTATATTCTTACATCTACTGTACCCCCCTCCTCTTCGCAATCCACTATCTAACTTGCCCCCCTGCCAACTCCTTCCCCGTCTAGTCATCTGACTTCTATTTCCTCATCTTCATTCATCATCCCTATCTCTCCCTAGTCTTAAATTATCCGTCTCCGCCAAACCCCTCTTGCATCTTCCTTTAACCCTGTTATCCCTTAACAAGCCTTTGATATATTTAATAAATTATATTTAATATATATATCATTTCCCTTTCCATTTTTGTTGGAGTTTGATTAAACATACAAATTATATTAACATACAGACAGACATTTAAAAAATACATATCCAGTACATTGTAGTTCTTTAAAAATGTAATTCTATTTCATCTTACATAATTATTTACATATCCATACAAACATAAAAATGTTCATAGCAATATAGAAAATTGGTGTGTTACACTTAAAACATAATGTTGAGAATGTGGAAATTTTCTAATTTCACACATTGTACAGGTAGTGTCCACTTTCAACCTGGTCTAGAAGTAACAGTATACAAGCACTGTCTGGAAAATTGAAATTAGGTTTAATCTTGGAAAAGTCCTATGAAAGATGCAAAAATTCTGGACCGAATGAACATTTGCAGCCTTATCCAAGTTCATACCATGTGTTCATATGGTGGAATGACACAATTATCAATTTAAAATTGATGAGAAAAGAGTGGAAAATATTTCAAACACAATGACGCATACTCACATAAGTGGTTTGAATTTAGATTATGGTTCATACTCTATATCTTTGCTTGATAAAGAGTTTTAATTGTCCAATAATGAAAGACATTGGACAGATTTAAACCATAGTTAGGTAAATTGAAACATGATTCCTTTAATTACAATCTCTTGTCTAAATTGTACCAATGAGTGTGATTCTACTTACTGGATTAATCTGTGTAATAATCCGATTTAAATATGAGCCTCCCAGGACATCTTGCTTAATTCAAGGAATGAAATGAAATACAGTCAAACCTCGGTATAACGAGGTCCTTGGGACCAGAGAAATTGTCTCTTTATACCGAAACCTTGTTATATCAGGGCCAAAATAAAACAAAATATAGAGAGATTGGACCAGGAAAAACTACCTTGTTATAACGAGATCTCGTTATATCAGTGCTCTTTATAACGAGGTTGGACTGTACTGAATTTCATGTAATAATGGAAATTACTTATGTTGGAATTTAAGCAATGATTCTTAGAATAAATACTGGGGGAAAACACGGTTGGCATACTGTTAAGAGATCAGAAGGCAATTAACACAATACCAATCGATTCAGTATAATTACATTCCAATATAAATGAATGATATTACAAGCTAGTACCTCGTAACAAACTCCATGGGACCAGCATATTGAAACCTCGATATAGCAAAGCTGAAATACAATCGCGTACATAGGTTTGGGGCTGCAAATCGCCTTGGTATAACATGCTTGTATCAGCAGTGTGGGCAAAAGGGACAAAGAAATATGACAAAGCGACCATCATTCATTCAGATATTCACAATAGCTTTAATGCACACAAGCAAATAGCTTCCCTGTTTATTCACTGAACAGGTGCAACATCTGTTCAACATTTCTCCACAGAATACGAGGGAAAGACATTTCTTTTGTGCATCTATTGTGAATGTTCTGAATGAAAATTGTTTGCCTTGTCCAATCCATCAATTTTTCTGCTCACAGCGTACAATGCTCTTTATATTAAGGTCCCACTGTACACCTTGATCTCGGAATGGCTTTCTAAGATGAGAAATATCATAATCCAAATGATGAGGGTGTTTTTCTTCTGGGTGTTGCTGTGGAAGCTTCTTCTTTCCTTCCTGGCGTGGCGATCTTCATTCTGAAAAAAGAAAAATGCATATTACAGAGTTAGATGATTCAGATTGTCGGAAGTTAAAATAGTCAACATTACCCATGAATATTTTCTTTTCTTCTTTAAACACCCAAAAGCCAGAAGAGAGAATTTGCAATATTTTCTGCAAATATCTCACAAGGAAACTGTTGATATTCAGTGGGTTAATTCACGTTTACTTTTAGGTCAGATTTGTAGTAAAGTGATATTAAAGAAAAATGCAAGAACATTGCTATTTTATTGAGCATTTCTGTACTACAGAGCTTTCAAATAGTTTTAAATCTGACTTATTGTCCAAAAGGATTATAAACAAATTGCAAAGGAAAAATGCTACAAACTATTGACCTACAAATCTGAAGGAGAAAAGGAGGCATATCATCTAAAGCAAAATTATGAAGCATTATTTTCAGGCACATACATGTAAATTAAAGGGGAACCAACCCCTGGAATCCTCGTGCTCTCATTTAATAAAGAAAAATCAGATGAACAAACTGTGAAAATTTGAGCAAAATCGGACAACCCGTTCAACAGTTATGAATTGTCAAAGTTACATAGATTTGACGATCACTGCCGCTCATGGGGAATCGTGCTATCGGCAAAACCGACGGAATCTGGGACGTCATGTCGGACAACTCCTCATTCACTTTGTACATAGAATATTTAACAAGTGAAACGCCGCCTGGCAGTCTCGCCTGCATTGCGCGATTTGTAAATTATAGCAATATGCTTTTGACTTTAATATTTCTATAGAGATGGTTCAAGTTTGATGAATATTGTACAAGGAATTTTGAAATAAGAGCCAAGGTTAAGTTTTCAGTTTAAGATTTTGGAAATTTGACCTCAGATGACCTTTGACCTAGAAAATGACCTGAAAATTGCTCTGCAATATTTGGGCCACCCAATGG
>BQKZ01003004.1:0-10094 GCA_036244855.1 Temnopleurus reevesii | reverse complement strand
TATTTACTTATTGAAATAATTCTTCTTTTTGTGAATATTTGAGGATTTAGTAACAGCAATGGCTTGATGAAATATCCAAGTAAGTCAAACTGCATTTCACTCATTAAAATTCACACAATCAAGCCTTTCTAAAGTGGACATCTATTGCTTCTTTCCAGACAAAAATATATATGCTCTAGAACTTGCCCATGGAAGTGTCTTCAGTTGCCAACTTTCTGTTCCCTCGGGTGAACATTATAGACTGTTAATCACGAGGAGAGGTCTGAATAAATCTTTCAAATGGATTGAAATTAAACTAACCTGTAAGAGATGTTTCAGCAATGTTGGTAGCAACCACACACTTTCTGACTCCATCTGGGGCTTTTTGGAAGATCTTGGCTTGAAGGTCTGATGGTAGCTGGGAGTAGATGGGCAGGATGGCCAACTGAGGGGCATTATCAAGCTCTCCCAAACGCTCTGAAAAGAGGAAAAAATAGGAGGTCGCTGGAAATTCGAAATTATTATTACATTAAACCTTTTTCTGACTCCATCTGGAGCTTTTGGGAAGATCTTGGGTTAGAGGTTTGATGGTAGCCGAGAACAAATGGGCATGATTGTTAAGTGAGAAGTGTTAGCAAGCTCCAGATGCTATGAAAGTAAGGGGAAAATTAGGAAAAGGAAAATTGAAACAGTGAACCCTTTTGTGACCCTGGTCTGGAATTTTCTGGAATATCTTAGCTTCAAGGTCCGATGGCAGTTGGGAGTAGATTGGGAGGATGGCCAACTGTGGAGCGTTATCAAGCTCTCCCAAACGCTCTGACGATAAAAGTAGAAAAGAAACAGATAAGTTAATACTGCTTTCTGACTCCTTCAGAAGCTTTCTGGAAAATCTTTGCTTGAAGGTCCCATGGAAGCTGAGAACAGATTGGCAGGATGGCTAGCTGAGGACCCTTATCCAGCTCCCTCTCTGAGAGTGAGAGAAATAATAGAAACGGGATTGTAACAAGAAACCACTTTCTGACTCGATCAAGGGCTTTTAAGGAGATCATAGCTTGTAGGTCCGATCACAGCTGAAAATAGATGGCTTACTGAGGGGTGTTATCAAGTTCTCCAAAAGCAACAGAAAATGAGGAGAGAAATGAAACAAAAAAAGGTAAAAAATATAAGAAATTTCTTAACTATGACATATCCACACATTCCTCTCTTACCTGTGATTTTCATTCTGATAATCAGCAAAAGCTTTTACATCAATGTAAAAAGCATACATTCTGCAGTTATTTTCTTATTTACAGCAGTGTGACCTTTAGCAATAATACTAAACTGACATTATCATTTTATTATGACTCATAAGCCACTATAATGTGGAAAGTAAAAATGAAATAAAAAAAGTCTTACCTGCTATAAGATCACATGTGACCTCGATGTCCTCTTGTCCCGGCATGAACACCAAGATGTCACCTGGGGGCGGCTGGAGGTGGATCTGGATGGCTTGCTTGACAGCTGCATCGACGTAATCTTCTACGACATTCTTACTGAAGAGGGTGTCGACTGGGAATGTCCTACCAGGGATCTAGGGAGTGAAGGAGAGTGGGAAAGAAAGAGAGAGAGGGAGGGAGAGAGAAAGATAATGATATCACCAAAGGTGGAGAGGTATATATCTGGCTTGTTTGACTCTGGCATCTACATAATCTTCTACTACATTCTTACTCAAGAGAATGTCTATTGGGAATGTCCTACCATGGATCTAGGGAGTGAAAGAGAGAAAGGAACAGGATAAAATCATTTAGATGTCACCACATTATGCAGCAATTAACCCAGGTAAGGTAAATGGGTACTGGGAGGAAGAAATTCCTCGAATACAGTGAGTGCCAAAAGTAGCCCTGCTATTGCCAGGTAATAATGCACAGTGTTTAGACACACTTTGTATAAAGCGCTATATAAATGTTGTGTATTATTCTTCTTACTATTATTATCAATTGTAAATAAGTATACTTCTATTTTTTAGCAATCAAATCTAAAGTGGTTTACGCCATTCATGCAGTCAGTCGTAAAAAATTGGGTAGAAATTGAAAGCTGATCAAATGGATTGAACTGCATGCTCGTTAAGAATCATAATAATTTTGGAATATATTCTTAAAACCTACTCACCTCAAATACAGGGACATTACCAAAAAATTTGGCAAACTTGTCTGCATCCATGGTAGCAGATGTGACTATGAGTTTCAGATCAGTCCGTCGAGCAACAACCTGTCGAACACAAAGAAAAGTGATAGATGATGTGACCTGCTCTATAAATGAGAAGCTTTTGAAGTGTTATCAACATAATTGGAGACCATAAACTTCAAGTTGTTTTATTCAATGCCAGATTAAAAGTTCTGACTCTATGTAACACATTGAAAATTAAATAGAAGGATTTGATACAAAGTCAATTTGTTTGCATACTATGGCTCACAAAGAACATTGTTTATCACTTAGTGAGCTGTAATTTTGATAAATCATGCAAGCTTATTGGTCAATTCTTCTGAGAGAATCCCGTATCGTTGTTTTTATTTCGTTTTCAAGATGAAACAAGAGATATCACCCCGTATCACTTGTTTTTGTTTTGTATATGTTGTTGTTTTTATCTTTTCTATAATTTTTAAGATCGTTGTGGGCATGCGCAGTTTTAATTTCAATCGAGTGATATCAACCTGTATCACTTGGAAAACTACAAGGCGTGCGCATCTAAGGATGCGTGTGACAATTGATCCGCGCGCATACAAGCGCACATCAGTTCCATGCGCGTAATGTTTACACTTTCATGTTTACACTTTCAGAGATAAAATCGTTGCACCCTGCTTGTTCTTACGTAATACGGGAAATATCACCATTCTGGTTCCATATTACATTCGGCCTGCGGTCTCATGAAATATGGAACCAGAAGGGTGATATTTCCCGTATTACGTGAACATGCAGGGTGTAACTAATAGTAATCCTAAAAAATCATACTTTCCTTTCTATGATATGACAAATCAGAGAAGGATCAACAAAAAGTGTTCAAGTCCATTAAGCTGAAATTGGTCAACAATCAGTATACAATAACATTTGAACATGTCGAACAAGTAAAACAGGTAAAAACCTAGAAAATATAAATTTAAACTTATATTATTACCTCTCTGAGAAGTCCAAAGAGGACATCCGTATTGAGGGATCTTTCATGAGCTTCATCCATTATGATGGCGCTGTAGTGATCCAGATCGGACTCACGTAACGACTCTCTGAGGAGGATACCATCTGTCATGTACTTGATCAAAGTTTTCTGAGGTAGAAATAAAGAAAATTGGTAAGTGCTTTTCCTTCTCGTAGGTAACTATTATCTAGATAAGATTGAACAAGATATCCTACGAGACAGAATGTAAGTTATTGATAAAGATGTTTATTATAAAAATAGAAAAATAGCTTTTTTCAGACGTCTTAACCCATTTATTAAAAAAAAAGGAAAGATTTACTGACAAAGAAGAAAGAAACCATGTTTTCCAAAGGAGTGTGTGGTAGAAATGGCCTTGAAACTCTCTCAAAATTGCACAAGATTCATATTCTTTCCTAAAAATTCAATAGTAGGGAGATTAGATTTTCTTTAGATCAGACTGACAACAGAAACACGTAATTATGGGCTGTTTATACATAAAGCCATCATACACACAAAGGTATTACGCTTTTTTACATTGCGTACATGACTTCGTAAAATCATGTAGCATACCACATATCACCGCCCAATGTAATACTCATCTCCTCGCTTACACTTTTAGCAACAATAATACATATAGCTGCCACACACATCCAAACATACCAAATTCTATGATTCCATTACTTGCTTTAATTTTTTCACTAGTGAAATCTTCAAATCAGATAGCATATCCCACATCATCACCTAGCGTAACTTCCATCTCCTCGCTTACTCTCTTGGCCACAGACATGGCTGCCACACATATAAAATCCGACCTCTCTAGTGCGACTCCAATTCATAGCCAACATCACATCAATTTTCTTTACTCTCTTGGCCACAGACATGGCTGCTACACACATCCAAACATACCAAATTCTCGGGTCCATAAATGGCAGATATTGGGAAAAACTTGAAACAGTTGTTCAAACATGCTTATATCACATTTAACTTCACCCTTTTCTTTATTTTTTACACTCCTGGTGATGATGAATTTGGATTTAAAGGCGATTCTCATTCAATTCTGAATATTTACGCCTGGTGTCCCTATCTACCCCCTTTCATAGTACAACACTAATATACTTACATCGCTGGTGACATCTTCAAATCGGATAGCATACCCCACATCATCACCTAGCGTCACATCCATCTCCTCGCTTACTCTCTTGTTCACAGACCTGGGTAAACTCTCTAAAACGACTCTAACATACTTACATCGCTGGTGACATCTTCAAATCGGATAGCATAACCCACATCATCACCTAGCGTCACATCCATCTCATCGCTTACTCTCTTAGCCACAAACCTCACTACTATACACATCCAATCATACCAAACTCTCTCGTATGACTCCAGCATACTTACATCACTGATGACATCTTCAAAATGGATGGCATAGCCCACATCATCACCGAGCGTAACGTCCATCTCCTCGCTTGCTCTCTTGGCCTTAAACCTCACTACTATTCACATCCAATTATACCAAACTCTCTAGTACAACTCTAAATGTACTTACATCGCTGGTGACATCTTCAAAACGGATGGCATAACCCACTTCATCACCTAACGTAACGTCCATCTCCTCGCTTACTCTCTTGGCGACAGACATGGCTGCCACACGTCGAGGTTGGGTGCAACCGATCATTCCAAACTTACTGTAGCCATCTTCATGAAGATACTGAAACAAATGCAAAGAAAAAGATAAATGATAATCAATCTGACTCTGAAAATCAATCTGAAATAATAAGGGTTTCTATTCTGTTTGGTATCACATGTAGACAAAAGCTATTTATTGGAAAACCAAGTTTAAAAAAGACTTTTTGATTAAATACTCCTGTACAGTGCGAGAGGTAAATTATTCTTCAGTTTCCTAACCAACAGCTCGCCTTACCTCGCAACATACAAAGCATGCAATTTTCATTCCATATATGTGAGAATGGGTGACTTCAAGTACGGTGTGGAACGCTGGTGTTGGTGTTGCAACAACACCAACACCAAACCTGAAGTCTGTCGGTGTTGGGGTTGACCTCGCAAGATTCTGACGTATTTCCGGTCGCTCGTGTTGGTTGCTGGTGTTGAATGTCGTCTGCTGAATCGAGGATCACGGTCGGTGTTGACGATTCACGTGCAATTTTCCCATCTCTCAACACCAACCCCTAGGGATCGGGAAAATTGCGACTTCAAGTTCGGTGTTGGTGTTGGTGTTGAAATCATGCATTCGTTTTACACACAGAACAGTAGCAATTTTGCTCCGAAAACTCGTGACATGTCGGTGGTTAAATTAACTTTCCGGTAAAACTTGCAAATGAAAACTAAAACCAAATACTTTATTTTGGAAGGCAATATTTTTTCTTCTGGATTTTGAAAAAGATTGCACGATTTGTATGAATTAGAATAGATTAATTTAAGAATTTCGGACCCAAAATCATTTTATCGTTGAGCAGTTCGCGAGGCTTTCTGCGAGCGCGAGTGACGTCACTCGGTATCGTGGCTGGTGTTGGGCGATCGATACAGCGATCGTATTGCTTCTGTAAACTGACCAACGGTGTTGGAGCTCGGTTCACGGGCTGATCTGCTCTCTCAATACCAACACCAACACCGCACACCGTACTTGAAGTCACCCATTGTGATTATTTGTTCTCACATGAAAAAAAACAACATAAAATCTAAACGATGACATTACGGACGTAATTATGACATACCTGAGTAAGCTGTGTAGTCTTCCCCGACCCGGTCTCTCCAACGATAATAACCACGTTATTATCCCTAATCACATTGAGGAGCTGCGAACGGACGGCAAACACTGGCAGGTACTCGCGCTGCTCCCGTAAAGACTTCTGCTTGGCAAAGGCACTGGATGCTTCCGTCTTCTCTTTCATGTGATCAGCGAACTGCTGCTGGGATTTGTAGTTGATGTTCTCTTCTTCAGTGCCCTGAGTTAGAAACATTTAGGAAATGTATTTAAATAAACAGCCTCCTCGTTAATATAGTCAAGGTTCCACACTTTTTGTCGAGTACAAAATGTCCTGCTTTTCCTCTGATGTTTCCCTATGAATTTTTACTCAAGGAGTACAACACATTTCTACACATCCTCAATTCCCACAGGGCTCCCGTTTAAATTCCTTGATGTTCCCCTATTCATTGGTCAACATAGTTTACGTATTTCAAGATATTTTGATGCATCCTCAATAAGAAGTGTTTTCCACTAGTTGAGATAAAAATTCCCTGGTTTTCAAGGATTTTTATTACACTCCCCGACTTTTCCCTGACTGAAAAAAGTGGAACTCATTTTCCAGGTTTTCCAGGTAGAGTGAGATCCCTGACATAGACTATCTATTCCTTTTTTTTTTAAGTATCCAAAGTAAGATTTGGAAGGCGACACAAAATAATGGATAGTTTTCATACTTTATTGAAGCCTTTCTGTGAATGCAATAGAGTCAACTCTGTATGAATTCAGATACAAATAATATTCTTAATGTTGAAATATATCAACCTAATCTGCGCTTCAAGAGATATATGTTTCATTGCATGAATTTATGAACAAGGTAAATTTGGTTGCTACTAGGAACATTGAATTGTGGATAATTTAGCTAAATCAATAGAAAATCTCTAGACTATGCATTAAGAATTTTTTTGTCAAAAGAATAAATAAGAGAAACTTATTGGAAGTTATTATCACTGGAGAGAAATCAACAGCAATGAAACAATATGAGAATAGAGGATATTGTGAGAGGTTTACCTTTTCATCTTCTTTCTTGACACCCATTATATCTCCAAGCTTGGTTCCAGCAAGCTCCCAATGTTTGTGTTGGGCTTTCTTTCTCTCCTTCTGCTCTCTGTGTTTCTTCACAACATTGCTGCCTTTTCTCGAAATCTGTGCCATATCAGAGGTATTATCCTACATTGGAGAAAAAAAGAGGATTTATAATCAGTAATGGCTGAATACAGATGATATTTTATATGTGACAAGAACCCTATTTTACCTATCCTTCTGCTCCCTGTGCTTCTTCACCACATTGCTGCCTTTTCTCGATATCTGGGCCATGTCAGAGGTGTTATCCTACAAATGAAAATTAAACAGCACATTCAAAAAGTAAACGCTTGTTGAAAATACTTTTTTAGAATAACGATTATTCCTTTACAAGTCACAAGGACTCTATTTTTTCTTCCAAATCCTTCTACTCTCTGTTTCTTCACCACATTGCTGCCTTTCCTGACATCTGGGCCATGTCGGAGATATTATCCTGCATTTGAGAAAAAAAAAGAGGACTCATAAACATCAATGGCTGGTTGCACATACTTATAATGAATACAGATGATACTTTAAATGCCACAAGGACCCTTATTTTTTCCTATCCTCCCACTCTCTGTGTTTCTGCACCGCATTGCTGCCTTTTTTCGATATCTGGGCCATATCAGAGGTGTTATCCTGCATTTGAAAATAAACAAGAATGATGTTTAAACAGTGAAGGCTGGTTGCAAATACTTTAGATTATTTTTTCTACGTCACAAGGACTATTTTTTCTTCCTCTCCTTCTGCTGTCTATGTTTTTTTTACAACATTGCTGCCTTTTCTTGATATCTGGGCCATGTCGGAGGTATTATCCTACAAACCAGAGAGAAAAATGTACAAAGAATACAACCTGGTTGAAAATACTAATGATAATGAATTATGATACGAAGAGTGTTCTTACAATATATATAACTATTGTCGGAATTGTTTCTGCATGCTGAATAATAGTGAATAAAGATAATTCTCTACATCATCCTACTTGGGAAAGACGATGATGCATAGAAATAAATGCCAGCTGCATTATATTACATAACAATTTCATAAATTATGCCTGTCTGTCTAACTGTACAAGGAAATATAGAAAACTCAAAAAAAAATTAAATCATAGCTGAAATTCTTTTTGCCCATTTACATAGTGGGCCCGGCAGGAGCTGAGCAGTGCTGGTTCGACATTGCTCTATCCCTTTCTTGTTCAACGCCAAACAGAGGAGCAGCAATGTCTTTTGCTCTGATGCGGATGGGAATTGAACCATGGACCTCCCCCTTGTGAGGCAAGCGGTCTACTGATTGAGCGAATACACAGGTGTTTCAGTGCTTTTCATCAAGAGTATTCTTGATGCCTTACTACCTTGACTGGTATAACTGGTTCCGGCTGCTTTATAGCGAAAACTATCCTCCCATCTAAGAATGGTGGTACAATTTTGTGCACCAATCATGTCATTCTTTCTCTCACAGTAAGTACAACACTGACTATAAACAAACAAGATCAATGATTTTCACTGTCTTGTTCACACTGCCAACATATCTTGATTGGTATAACTGGTTCAGGCTGTTTGGTAAAGACTATCCTTCCATCGAGGAACAGAGGTATAATGTTATGCACCAATTTTTCTCTCTAAGGGGGACCACCACTGACCATAAACACACAATATCAATGATTTTAACTGGTGCGTTCACACTGCCAAATAACCTCCACTGGTATAACTGGTTCATGCTGCTTAGTGGAAACTATCCTCCCATCTAAGAATGGTGGTACAATGCTGTGCACCAATCCTGCCAAAAATTTTCTGACAGTGGGAATGAAACTGACTGTAAATGCACAAAATCAATGATTTTCACTATCGCATTCACACTGCTTACTACTCTTGACTGGTATGATCGGTTCTGAATATTTCGTGGAAACTATCCTCCAATCTAGGAACGGAGGTACGATGTTGTGAACCAAGAGATGGACCCTGTTGACCATTGTCTTGTCCAAAGTTGGAACAACACTGACTATACACACATACAAGATCAATGATTTTCACTGTCACGTTCACACTGCCTACATACCTTAATTGGTATAACAGGTTCAGGCTGTTTGGTGAAAACTATCCTACCATCTAGGAACGGTGGTACGATGCTGTGAACCAAACCCTGTTGACTGTTTCCTCATCCAGAGTCGGAACAACCCTGACTATACCACACACAAAACCAATGATTTTCACTGTCGTGTTCACACTGCCTACCTACCTTGACTGGTATAACTGGTTCAGGCTGCTTGGTGAAGACTATCCTCCCATCTAGAAACGGTGGTACGATGTTATGGACCAAGAGATGGACCCTGTTGACCGTTTCCTCGTCCACGACGTCCTCATACTCTATCCGCTGGACGACGCCGCTGGTCAACATTCGATTTGTCTCCCACTTCTCATTGTCCTGGTAATATCAAATGGATTTGCAATTAAATTGAGCTTGTTCATGGACAAAATGTTTGGTAGGCAACTTAAATTGGTTCAGCACATCAATTTTGTTACAATAAAACAGGGCAAACAGGGATGCTGGGGTGAGGAGAGACAAAACTTAAACCAATAAAGATTTGATTTTGGTGAGGTGGATTACGCTATGGAACCTGCTCTGGGATAAATCTCTCAAACATTTATATGAGAAATAAACAAAAATAGAAAACAAATATGATATAAGGGCCTGGAACATAAAAAATGCAATAGAACTTACAACAAATCTATACAAATCTATACGACATAATGGCCCAGATGTCTGGAATAGGTTGCCCGATAATATCCGCAATATGCGTACCATGCACTCCTTTAAATATGTTGTAAAATGTCACCTTATTTCAAATATGTGAAAACAAAGTTACGTACATGTATTATATTATAATTGTAACCGCGATGACTATCAATTTTCTTACAGTTTATAAATAACTTAAATGGGTTTCTCTTCTACTTCTGTCTTCTCGTCTACTTCTCTCTTCTTTCTACTTTGACGTTTTTACTACTGTTTCCGTATTTGTTATTTTTGTTTAATAGTTAGTTTACTATCAATACATTTATTTCTCACATGTAAAGGTGTGGCGATAGCTCAAGCCTCTGGCTTATTTCGTCTTACCTCTGTATGCCA
>BQKZ01003003.1:7684-24798 GCA_036244855.1 Temnopleurus reevesii | reverse complement strand
TTGTCTACACAAGTCACGTTGTGCTTTGTTTGTAACATAAGATTATTTTAATCATTCATTTTTCCAAATTGAAGTTCTTTGCAAGTACTCGATATTCGCTTTAATCTTTTCAATCAAATGAGATTCCTAATAGCCTTGATTAATTTTATTCCTCCAATTTCAATTTGAAAACTACGATCTAGGCCCCAGTGGACATTGCTATCGCTTCCACTTCTCATAATCGCTTTTTTATTCCCATTATTCAAACAATCTGATCTTCTAGTTATAAAACACCATTTCTAGTATACAATAAACGATATTAATCCATTTTCTTCAATTCCAGCTACTTGCCCTGAAAACTACGAGCTGGGTCCAAATGGTCATTGTTATCGACTTTACTCCTAATAACCACTTTGTATTCTTATAGGTCAAACAATCAGATCAAGTAATTGGCAATGACAAACATGATTCCTATTATAAACCATGTTCGATTTCATTCTTCAATTTCAGCTACATGTCCTGAAAACTACGAGCTGGGTCCTTAAGGTTATTGTTATCACTTCCTCTTCTTATAATCATCTTTTTATTCCTATAGTTCAAACAATCTGACCTTGTAATTACGATCATGCCTCAACTATAAACACAATTTCTTGTGTAATAAACACAATTAATTATATTCGTTTAATCAATTTCAGCGACTTGTCCTGAAAACTATGAGCTGGGTCCCAATGGTCACTGTTATCGTTTCCGCTACCTTGAACTCGGGTCATGGTGGCCAACGGGAAGACGAACTTGTGATAACGTTGCCGATTCAGATCTCGTTATCGTTAATGATCAGACCGAGCTTAATTTCTTGGTTGAGAGGTCGAGGGAGATTGATGGGAATATGACCTGGTGGGTCGGTAAGTGTCGTTTTTGTAATAATAATAATAATGATGATCATAATAATAATAATAATAATACTATTATATATTATTTCTATAGTGCTAAAATTCAATTTATTTAAATTTTACGATCATATTCTGGAACGGTTGGCAGCTATGTCTATTTAAAGACATGAAAACCGTTTTCGAATATGAATTTATTGAGTAAATTTCAAATACCAAATATTTTGCGGGTGAAATAAAGGTTTCCAGCAATTGTCATACAAAACAATTAATTCGTGATGGATGCTTTAAACGTACATTAAAATAAACATCTGACAACTTTCTTTAAGTTAGCAATCGGTACCTTTGTATATATATTTATTTGTTAAATATCAATTCGAATCATTTATTATTCCGGGCACATCTTCCTATCAGAGTGGAGAAGAAAGTTTGACGGAAAAATAATAGTCCGAGTGGGCCTATTTTCTAACATAATATGACACAGACAAAATTAATGAGGTAAATAATTCAATAATAAAAACCCAAATTAGGAGAGTCCAAGTTTTCAGAGCGGGATAATAGTTCAACCGGAAGACTCGCAGCTTACGCAGGAGAAGTTCAACCTCCGGCGGGAGAACGGGAGGTTTTCTGAAATTGGCATGAAAACGGGACATCCCCCGCCGAAATGGAAAAAATGGAGTATCTGTCGTGGTCGTTATGATAAATGAGAATTATAATTTCTCCATCTTTTGGCAGGTTATTCCGATCAGTCGGTAGAGGGTGAATGGCGCTGGGTTGACTGTACCGAATCAGACGAATGACAGAACAGTCTTTCTCTTCTTCTTCTTCTTGTTCTAGTTGTTCTTTTTTATCATATTTTTTTTTCTTCTTCTTCTTCTTCTTCGTCTTCTTCTTCTCCTTCTTCTTCGTCTTATTCTTCTTCTTCTCGTTCTTCTTCTTTACTTCCTTTTCTTCTTCTTTGTCAACCTTTTCAAGATCTTAAAGATGTATTGCCGCATGTCAGAACTTTCTTTGTCCCATTTTTTGGTGAAATCAGTTATTAAAGTACATGAACATTAATTATGTATAATCATATAGGATTATGCACCAGAACTCAGAACTATGTAGATCTAGATTTAAAACCAGGGAATTATTGTTGATAATTTCTCCATTTTTGGCAGGTTATTCCGATCAATCCGTAGAGGGCGACTGGCGTTGGGTGGACTGTACCGAATCAGACGAATGGCAGAATGGTCTCTGGGAGTCCGGTTCCCCTGGCAACGAGCGTCTTGACTGTGCAGCTCTCAACCCATCGGGTGAACTCGTCGCCCTTGTATGTGACAAGCCTCTCAGCTACATCTGTGAAATATCCCCCAAAGGTAACGTTTTTGTCCTTTTTTCAATTCTTCTTCTTCTTCTTTATCTTCTTCTTCTTTTTCGTCGTTGTCATCATATTCTTCTTCTTCTCTTCCTCTTCTCCTTCTTCCTCTTTTTCTTATTCTTCTTCTTTCTCCCTTCCTCCTCCTCTTCTTTTTCTTGATATTCTTCCTTCTCCTTCTTCTCCTTCTTCCTCTTCTTCTTTGTCTTTTTCTTCTCCTTCTGTTCTTCTTCTTCTTCCTGTAAATTGCATATTAAAACCTTGAAGATGTATTGTCGCAAATCGGAACTGTCTATAACTGTCTATAAATAAGGAGAACTTATGCAACTGCTTACTAGATAATGAAGAGTTGTGGACTAACATAAAGTTAAAGCGAGCGTGAGCTTTCGGTCCTAGCAGATTTCAATCAATATTGAATTTCTGAAATGTGCTCGTTTATGTAAAGAATTATAGATAGCGCTTTATTTCAAGAAAAGGCAGATATTGATATTTTTTTAAAATTCTTTTAATACCCTTTTTTCAATTTCTAAAGGCTTTGAATTGACGGACGCCAACCCAAGCGACCTTACATTGGATGCCACCACAACAAGTATAACAGTCATGTGGACACCTTCAGAGACAAGCTGTGACGTAGTAGGCTACAGAGTCCGCTATTGGCTAGCTGATGAACCGAATGCTGACGTCAACTTCGGTAAGTGATTGAACTTATAGAAAAAATACCAGTGCAAAATCCTGCTTTGTTGTAAAGGATAAAATAACAGTTGTCAGTACTCAAATCGATTAGCCAAACGTTAAACATTTTAAGCCATGTTTTAAAACAAGTTTTAAATTAAAAAAAAGCATGGTACAAACGGCGTATTTCATTCATTCGATTGCTTGTTGAGCCACTGATCTATCGGGGCAAGAAGTTACACCAATTGTCTTTATGCCCCAGTTACATCGAAGCCCCGACTGAACTCGATTAAAGACGACGACTTTTTGTTCAGAGACAATCGTGTTGCTTTCGGCTTCTATGTGGTTGGGACCTTAGTTGACGAACAATTTAACGAGTCAATGATATATCGTCCGTGTTTTCACGAAATGACGGGAGCCAGAGGGTATGGTTACACGAAATGAGTTGCAAATTCAATGATACGTGTCCTTCTATATAATTTTTTTTTGTATTTAGAAAAATCACCAAGTTGTTCGATAGTATGTTCGTTGAAATGTCGGGATTTGTTTGTGTTCATGCAACAATGAACTTTTGCTTCCGTCACTTCGTGAAAATACGGACGATATAACTGACAATTGAATAAATTCCTTATTTAATTTCGGGCATTCATGTTCAGTAGCTGTTATTGATGTAAGATTTAAAGGAATAACCGTGGCGAGTACTGTTTGCTAAAAAAAACAACTTTATTTTCATTGATACTTCAACAGTAGTATACATGTGCAAATGACTTGCGCAATTTTCTCTTTATCCTCTCTAGAACTCGTCTATGGAGGAGATGTGTCAAACCTCACGCTGGAGAATTTACTGGCCGGACGTATGTACAACGTGACAGTCGGGGCCTTCCTAAGCCAGGACTACGAACTCTCCCCGATCGGACCCGTCTCAGTAAAAACAGGTTTGTAAAAGCCCGGCACACCAAACACGGCACGGCACCGGGGCACGGTATTTACGCGATGTCTCCCCTGTGATTGGCCAATAGTCGAATATCTAGTGGGCGGAGGAGCGCGTTGGCCAATAAAAACCAAGATACTGCGTAAATGCCGTGCCGTTATGCCGTGCCGTGTTTGATTTGCTGGTGCCTTGAGGCCCGGGTACACTAAAAACGGCACGGCATCACGGCATGGTTTTTTTTACGCGATGTCTCTCATGTGATTAGCCAATTGTTGAACATCCCGTGCGCGGAGGAGCGCACTGGCCAATATGGCGTTTTCTTTTATTTCTATCAACTGTACTGAAGGGTACGTCGACCGGAAGTGATAGTCATAACATTTCGCGTCTGCTTATTGTTACGTCACAGGTTGTTGATCACGTAACAATAAGCATACGTGCAAAACTATAACGTACTACTTCCGGTCGACTGTGTCTGTGACGAATGAAATCGAAATCTCCATAATAACAACCAAGCCAACGCATAAGTACTGTGGCGTTATGCCATGCCATGTCTGGTGTACCGGGGCCTTAAAAGGGTACTATTATGAAAATACAAGTTGATCTGTATTGATGTATTATACCATTATGAATTCCCTGTTCAGTGAAAGAGGGCCCAAATGTGTTTCATATATTTTATATTTTTTCTTCATTTTTATGTTGGCTTAGTTGGGAACGCCCCTAAAAATTTCTTTCAAATGTCAATCATGTTGTGACATCACAAGAGTCAAGTTTGTTCACCTTTCTAAATCATGTTTCAGAGCTGGTTCTCTAAATAACAAAAGGAAATATGTGGATCANTCGTTATGATAAATGAGAATGATAATTTCTCCATCTTTTGGCAGGTTATTCCGATCAGTCGGTAGAGGGTGAATGGCGCTGGGTTGACTGTACCGAATCAGACGAATGACAGAACAGTCTTTCTCTTCTTCTTCTTCTTGTTCTAGTTGTTCTTTTTTATCATAATTTTTTCTTCTTCTTCTTCTTCTTCTTCTTCTTCGTCTTCTTCTTCTCCTTCTTCTTCGTCTTATTCTTCTTCTTCTCGTTCTTCTTCTTTTCTTCTTTTTCTTCTTCTTTTTCCACCTCGTCAAGATCTTCAAGATGTATTGCCGCACGTCAGAACTTTCTTTGTCCCATTTTTTGGTGAAATCAATTATCAAAGTCCATGAACCTTAATTATGTATAATCATATAGGATTACGCGCCAGAACTATGTAGATCTAGATTCAAAACCAGGGAATTATTGTTGATATTTTCTCCATTTTTGGCAGGTTATTCCGATCAATCCGTAGAGGGCGACTGGCGTTGGGTGGACTGTACCGAATCAGACGAATGGCAGAATGGTCTCTGGGCGTCCGGTTCCCCTGGCAACGAGCGTCTTGACTGTGCAGCTCTAAACCCATCGGGTGAACTCGTCGCCCTTGTATGTGACAAGCCTCTCAGCTACATCTGTGAAATATCCCCCAAAGGTAACGTTTTTGTCCTTTTTTTAATTCTTCTTCTTCTTCTTTTTCGTCGTTGTCATCATATTCTTCTTCTTCTCTCACTCTTCTCCTTCTTCTTCTTCCTCTTCTTCTCCTTCTTCTTCCTCTTCTTCTTCTTCTTCTTCCTCCTCCCTTCCTCCTCCTCTTCTTTTTCTTGTTATTCTTCCTTCTCCTTCTTCTCCTTCTTCCTCTTCTTCTTTGCCTTCTTCTGCTCCTTCTGTTCTTCTTCTTCTTCCTGTAAATTGCATATTAAAACCTTGAAGATGTATTGTCGCAAATCGGAACTGTCTATAACTGTCTATAAATAAAGAGAACTTCTGCAACTGCTTACTAGATAATGAAGAGTTGTGGACTAACATAAAGTTAAAGCGAGCGTGAGCTTTCGGTCTTAGCGGATTTCAATCAATATTGAATTTCTGAAATGTGCTCGTTTATGTAAAGAATTATAGATAGCGCTTTATTTCAAGAAAAGGCAGATATTGATATTTTTTTAAAATTCTTTTAATACCCTTTTTTCAATTTCTAAAGGCTTTGAATTGACGGACGCCAACCCAAGCGACCTTACATTGGATGCCACCACAACAAGTATAACAGTCATGTGGACACCTTCAGAGACAAGCTGTGACGTAGTAGGCTACAGAGTCCGCTATTGGCTAGCTGATGAACCGAATGCTGACGTCAACTTCGGTAAGTGATTGAACTTATAGAAAAAATACCAGTGCAAAATCCTGCTTTGTTGTAAAGGATAAAATAACAGTTGTCAGTACTCAAATCGATTAGCCAAACGTTAAACATTTTAAGCCATGTTTTAAAACAAGTTTTAAATTAAAAAAAAGCATGGTACAAACGGCGTATTTCATTCATTCGATTGCTTGTTGAGCCACTGATCTATCGGGGCAAGAAGTTACACCAATTGTCTTTATGCCCCAGTTACATCGAAGCCCCGACTGAACTCGATTAAAGACGACGACTTTTTGTTCAGAGACAATCGTGTTGCTTTCGGCTTCTATGTGGTTGGGACCTTAGTTGACGAACAATTTAACGAGTCAATGATATATCGTCCGTGTTTTCACGAAATGACGGGAGCCAGAGGGTATGGTTACACGAAATGAGTTGCAAATTCAATGATACGTGTCCTTCTATATAATTTTTTTTTGTATTTAGAAAAATCACCAAGTTGTTCGATAGTATGTTCGTTGAAATGTCGGGATTTGTTTGTGTTCATGCAACAATGAACTTTTGCTTCCGTCACTTCGTGAAAATACGGACGATATAACTGACAATTGAATAAATTCCTTATTTAATTTCGGGCATTCATGTTCAGTAGCTGTTATTGATGTAAGATTTAAAGGAATAACCGTGGCGAGTACTGTTTGCTAAAAAAAACAACTTTATTTTCATTGATACTTCAACAGTAGTATACATGTGCAAATGACTTGCGCAATTTTCTCTTTATCCTCTCTAGAACTCGTCTATGGAGGAGATGTGTCAAACCTCACGCTGGAGAATTTACTGGCCGGACGTATGTACAACGTGACAGTCGGGGCCTTCCTAAGCCAGGACTACGAACTCTCCCCGATCGGACCCGTCTCAGTAAAAACAGGTTTGTAAAAGCCCGGCACACCAAACACGGCACGGCACCGGGGCACGGTATTCACGCGATGTCTCCCCTGTAATTGGCCAATAGTTGAATATCCAGTGGGCGGATGAGCGCATTGGCCAATAACAACAAAGATACTGCGTAAATGCCGTGCCGTTATGCCGTGCCGTGTTTGATTTGCTGGTGCCTTGAGGCCCGGGTACACTAAACACGGCACGGCATCACGGCATGGTTTTTTACGCGATGTCTCTCATGTGATTAGCCAATTATTGAACATCCATTTCTATCAACTGTGATGAAGGGTACGTCGACCGGAAGTGATAGTCATAACATTTCGCGTCTGCTTATTGTTACGTCACAGGTTGTTGATCACGTAACAATAAGCATTCGTGCAAAACTATGACGTACTACTTCCGGTCGACTGTGACTGTGACGAATGAAATCGAAATCTCCATAACAACAACCAAGCCAACGCATAACTACTGTGGCGTTATGCCGTGCCATGTTTGGTGTACCGGGGCCTTAAGCCAGAGCCAGTCAATAAGCAATACCACCATTTTACAAAGCCAACAACCCACAAGGCTAGTGTCACAGGGGTGATGCGTTAACCGCCGATGTGATCCACAATATGCAACTGGAGATAAATTGTTATTTATTTTACTTTGCAGCTCATTTTTTTTAGTTAAGTGTTTTTTTTGTTATGAGGAAGACATGTGACAACACACACACACACACTAGTACATACATCAGCAACAACAACAACAACAAAACATGACAAAATGTAAATTCTTCAAACGCTGGGTAAATTATTGACACATGATGTAGTTGATGCACTAAATGGCGGGAATTTGTTTTACGTTCACCATTAAATAACTGCCAAACGTCCCCCCCCCCTCCAAGAAGGCAGCATAATTTCCCACACAACTATTACCAAAAGTGCTACGACACATATTGTTTAATAGTAAGAATCAGAGTGACGTCATTTCTCAGAATTAACCATCATAGATCCATATTAACTACCATTCAACACAAAATGGCCCGTCACGTTGGAAACATTTTTTTTCTTGATTTCTTTTAATAGTGTTCTTTAGTTTTTTTTCCGATACCTCATTCCATCAACCCCAATTTGTAAAGCTCGTAGCAACACGTATGATTGCCTTTATTTAAAGGGGAACTACACTCAGAGATTAAATTGCTATCATTAAATGAAGAAAAATAAGATGAACAAACTGTGAAAATTTGAGCAAAATCGGATAATCTATTCCATTCAAAAGTTATGAATGTNCTTTGGTAAGTGGTTGAACTTGATAACAAAAAACGACCAGTGCTAAACCCTATTTTTAGGCGGAAAAATAGCAGTCCTCAGTACTCAAATCGATTAGTCAAAAGTTAAACATTTTAAGCTGTATTAAAAAAAAGTTACAAGCGGCATCTTTCGTTCATTCGATTGCTTGTTGAGCCACTTACTGACCTATCGGGGCAGGAAGTTACACCAATTGTCTTTATGCCCCAGTCACATCAAAGCCCCGACTGAACTCGATTAAAGACGACTCTTTGTTCAGAGACAATCGTGTTGCTTTCGGCTTATATTTGGTTGGGACCTTAGTTTACGAACAATTTAATGATTAAATGATATATCGTCCGTGTTTTCACGAAATGACGGGAGCCAGAGGGTATGGTTACACGAAATGAGTTACAAATTCACTGAAATGTGTCCTTTTATATAATCGCCACGTTGTTCGATAGTATGTCCGTTGATCATGAAATGGTGCTATGTCGGTATTTGTTTGTCTTCATGCAACAATGAACTTTGGCTTCCGTCACTTCGTGAAAATACGGACGATATATCTGACAATTGAATAAATTCCTTATTTACTTACTTACATTCATATTCAATAACTATTATCGATTTAAGTAAAAGAATCAAAGAAATTATGACTGGCCAAAAAGAATACTATAGCTTGCCCAAACAATTAGTTTACGTGGTTTAAGCAGATCAACTGTCTATTTATATTTTGTCTTCTTTCTTTCTTTTCATTTATGCTGGTATAATTGTAGTTGATTGAAATGTATAATTTGCTGGTAACAATTTGTGTTTTCTTTTGTTAAATGTTGATTGCATCATAGAGACATTAAATACCCGGAAGGGTAAAAAAATATATGTATCGATTTAAGTTTTAGAGAAAAAACCCATCGTGAGCACTTGGTTACTAAAATTGACAACTCTTTTTTTATTGAGACAGCGATAATAATCTATTACTCATTTTTAGTCAACATTCCTGTACATCTGCAAATGACTTGCACCATTTTCTCTTTATCCTCTCTAGAACTCGTCTATGGAGGAGATGTGTCAAGCCTCACGCTGGAGAATTTACTGGCCGGACGTATGTACAACGTGACAGTCGGGGCCTTCCTAAGCCAGGACTACGAACTCTCCCCGATCGGACCCGTCTCAGTAAAAACAGGTTTGTAAAAGCCCGGCACACCAAACACGGCACGGCACCGGGGCACGGTATTTACGCGATGTCTCCCCTGTGATTGGCCAATAGTCGAATATCTAGTGGGCGGAGGAGCGCGTTGGCCAATAAAAACCAAGATACTGCGTAAATGCCGTGCCGTTATGCCGTGCCGTGTTTGATTTGCTGGTGCCTTGAGGCCCGGGTACACTAAAAACGGCACGGCATCACGGCATGGTTTTTTTTACGCGATGTCTCTCATGTGATTAGCCAATTGTTGAACATCCCGTGCGCGGAGGAGCGCACTGGCCAATATGGCGTTTTCTTTTATTTCTATCAACTGTACTGAAGGGTACGTCGACCGGAAGTGATAGTCATAACATTTCGCGTCTGCTTATTGTTACGTCACAGGTTGTTGATCACGTAACAATAAGCATACGTGCAAAACTATAACGTACTACTTCCGGTCGACTGTGTCTGTGACGAATGAAATCGAAATCTCCATAATAACAACCAAGCCAACGCATAAGTACTGTGGCGTTATGCCATGCCATGTCTGGTGTACCGGGGCCTTAAAAGGGTACTATTATGAAAATACAAGTTGATCTGTATTGATGTATTATACCATTATGAATTCCCTGTTCAGTGAAAGAGGGCCCAAATGTGTTTCATATATTTTATATTTTTTCTTCATTTTTATGTTGGCTTAGTTGGGAACGCCCCTAAAAATTTCTTTCAAATGTCAATCATGTTGTGACATCACAAGAGTCAAGTTTGTTCACCTTTCTAAATCATGTTTCAGAGCTGGTTCTCTAAATAACAAAAGGAAATATGTGGATCANGCCCATCCCCACCTAAAAATATAATTGAACGCCATCATGGGAGAGCCTATGTCCCCGTAAAAATCTGCTTCAAATTGGCTTCCACTGAAGTAGTTTCGAATGGGGTAGCCTCAAAAGATGGAATGGCGATTATACTTTCGACGAACCTCACGGCTTGTGACAACGACGTGAGAGTAAGTTTATACCCCCACCCTCCATCGTGAAAAAATAGCAACGTTCAATTTTTTTGTTCAAAATTGGTCTCCACTAGACTTGTTTTGAATGGCGGTTTGGAAAGCCAAAATAGGTTCTCGTTCAGATAAGAGACCCACGAACTGGATTTTATATCCGTGCAGCTATTAAGTGCACAATCTTATGGAGGAATAAATTCCTGCCACCTACCCAATCACCTCACCTGGGTTGAGTGCATCACGATGGGGATACATTTCTTGCTGAAGGAAATTACCGCTGTGGTGAGACTCAAACCACGGACCTCTGCATAACAGGCGAGAGTCAGAACCACTACACCAAGACGATTCCACCAGAAGAGGCTAGAAATACGGGCAAACAACAAAATATCGTCTATTGCCTATTTTCAGATTGTCGAGTGAATACTCCAATTATCATTTTCCGCCAAAGTAGGATGCGTAGTGGTGTAGTGGTTCTGACTCTCACCATTCAACCCGAAGGTCGTAGGTTCCAATCTTACCCATGGTATCAATTTCCTTTAACAATAAATTTATCTACATTGTGCTGCACTCAACCCAGATAAAGGTGAATGGGTACCGGCATGAATTTATTGCTTTAAATGTAAAAGCGCCTATGGGGCAGCTATAGCCGGATAAAAATGTTATTTGTCTCGCGCCTCTGAATATGTAACTAGAGACATGGCGTATTTAAGTGCTATTTATTATGATGATGAAGGTTTTAATGCGTCACAGCCACGGTCACAGTCGACCGTCATAGTTTTGCGCGTCTGTATATTGTTACATACGCAACTCACTGTGAACGTAACAATAAGCACACGAGCAAAACTCTGACGTACTACTTCCGGTTGACGTGCCCTTCGTGACAGTTCACTGCAATCGAAAACACCATAATGTCACCCAAGAATTGACCGGCCGATATGATTTCGCTCTCGATATTTACAATAACAAATTTTTTTTTCTAAATTTCTATCCCATAGGAAGATGCTACATTTGAGTACTACAGTAACACAGTGGTTGAGAGAGAATATGGCACCGTGACTCGTGTATCTGATGTCTATATCCCCTTCACTTGCTCCTACAACAGAACTGGGCGAGTGGGACTAAGGTCCTACGAACTCCAGAACTATCGCCTCAATATGGAGGTTTCGATTTCATTAGTCAAAGTCACAGTCACGGTCGACCGGAAGGAGTACGTCATAGTTTACGCCTCTTCCCATTGTCACGTGCGCAACTAGTTTGGCGTAACAATAATCACACGCGCAATAATATGACGTACTATTTCCGGTCGACGTGCCCCTCTTCACAGTTGACTGAAATCGAAAACACCATAATGTCACCCAAGAATTGACCGGCCGTTAGGATTTCGCCCTGTATATTTACAATGACATTTTCCCCCTCATATAGGAAGATGCAACGTTCGAATACTACAGTAACACTGTGGTTGAGAGAGAATATGGCACCGTGACCCGTGTATCTGATGTCTATATCCCCTTCACTTGCTCCTACAACCGAACTGGACGGGTGGGACTAAGGTCCTACGAACTCCAGAACTATCGCCTCAATGTCACTCAAGAGTCGACCGGCCGATATGATTTCGCTCTGGATATTTACAGGTAGAGTTACTATTTTTTATTTTTTCAATTAAAGAATAAACAAACCCATTGGCGGTGTTTTACCAAGTTATGCAAGACTTTAACAAGTATAATACATGTAACAGGCACTACAAAAAAAAACGCTGGTGTTAAATGTAACACCAGCCGGAATCAATATAGGGCCACACCAGAAAAGTGTTAAAACAAGTGTTAAAATACCGACAAGCGTTTTCTTTTCAGAACTTAAACAACACCAGTAGGTGATTACATTAAACTGAATCCAAAGGGGTGTTTTCCCAACACTTTTCTGGTGTGGACCTATATTCACTCTTATTGATGTTTAATTTAACACCAACATTTTTTACAGTGTGTCAAATCATGTTTTTGTACGAATGAATGTAATAATAATGTCTGATAATGTACAACTCTTGTATAGCGCTAATTATCTCTGTTAGAAGTCTCTAAGCGTTTTACAATTAATGCATCAATGTTACCCTCGTTTTAGCAATAGCAGCTCGTGAGGCGCTAATGCATTTTAAAGAATATATTCCTCCCCTGCACCCATTCACCTCACCTGGATTGAGTGCAGCCCAATGCTGAAGAAAATTAACGCCATTGATCTGACTCGAACCACAGACCTCTACATGAAAGACGAGAGTCAAACCACTACACCACGACACTTCCAAGTATAACACGATATGAACTATTTCCGAAAAGTTAAGTGGGCCACAGACAACGGAACCTTACGCCGTGCATTCAAGTGTGCGGACACAACAATTGCAAGCCGGTTCCGATTTGAATAACATTACAAAGGACCATTTGATGTTCGACTTATTTTTTCGAAAGTAGTTTATACCGTGTTGTAAATCCATTTTATTACATAAGCCAAAGACATCTCAATTGAATTCCCCCTTTAATATTTCGTTTATTTTAGCACATCTACACATACCATATGTCCCAAAAAAATGACAACGGGGCTTTCAGGATTAATAACTTTTGAAAATGAATATAAAAATAGATGCGGTTTAGCATGTCACATACATAACTATTCATCTATATTTGGTGAAAATTCCATGAGATTTGCTTGAGTTGTTACAAAGAAATGAAGCTTTTTGTATCGGATGTCATAATTCCGTTCTGCACAAGTTTGTGAGGATAGAGACGAGCACAATGGTTAATTAAACTTCCCACGACTCATTGCTCAAAAGGAATGTTACTGCTTTGGGGTTTAAAAAAGATAAAAGAAACTTGTGCAGAACGGAATTATGACATCCGCTACAAAAAGCTTCATTTCTTTGTAACCACTGAAGCAAATCTCCTGAAATTTTCACCAGATATAGGTGAATAGGTGTATGTTCGACATGGCAAACCGCATTTATTTTCATATATTTCGCATTTATTTTCATAATAACTTTTTCATCAAAAGTTATTAATCCTGAAAGCCCCGTTGTCATTTTTTTTGGGACATATGGTATAGTGGAAGCGTCGTTGTGTAGTGGTTCTGACTCTCGCCTTTCAGGCAAAAGTCCACGATTCGAGTCCTACCCATGGATTTAATTTCCTTCAGCAAGAAATTTATCCACACTGTGCTGCACTCAACCCAGGTGAAAAATTGGTACCTGGCAGGAATTCATTCCTTGGAATGTTTGAGCGCCTAACTGGCTTGCTCGGCAATTATAGCCAGGGTAATGATGATAATAATAACATTATTCTTTCTTGTCAGTGTTATGTTTTTCCATATCAGGACCATGATGTAAAACAGTTTTAACTGATTTTGTTATCCTGTATAAATATATTTGAATAACAAAATGAATACCATATAAAATAAATAAATAAATAATATGGTACTAAGTATCAAGCCCAGGAGAGTATATGCATATAGTGACTGTGCTATATAAATGGACCTATTATTATTCTTATTCTTATTCTTATTCGTATTATTATTTTCATTATCATTATTATTATTATTATTATTATTATTATTATTATTATTATTATTATTATTATTATTATTATTATTATTATTATTATTATTATTATTATACAGGGATGGTATGTTTGAAGAAAAGTACTTGGAGGAAGACTACCCCGTTGACGTGCAAATCAATGATGATCTGTACTTTGGGGCTTCCGTACCATCGCAAGAAGGAACACTCGACCTGTCAATCACTCGATGCGTAGCCACCCCCTCCAGCTCTTTCAACGATGATCAGTATGTGTTTATCGATGATGGGTAAGTTTTGTTTTCTATCTATAAAGTGTTCTTCTATTCATTTCATTTCATTCAATTTAATGTATTTCTTTTCCAACAAAATACAAAGCAATACAATATAATGAAATAAATGTAATATCATTTAAGATTAAGACACATTACTTATTTTCAAGATAATACATTTTCGAATTTATACTTAAATGTAAGAACTTAGTTATGTTGATAAAAGAAAACAGAAGAAATTTATGTTTTGGGGGAAATGGAGAGACCCACTAAAAAGCTTGGCTTGTAGGCTTTGGGCTACTCTTCTTATATAACATAATAAACAACTAATTTGAAGCATGTACTATAGAGGAGATCAGGGCCCAGTAACATAAAGGTTTGCGATTTATCGCTATTTGATTTTGTGATCGATTGAAAACTTTAGTACATGATTTGCCATAGACTTGCGAATGATATCAATCGCTTTCAGATTAGCAATTAATCGCAAACCTATATGTTACGGGGCCCTGGAAAGGAGGTAGTGTAGTGTAGTTGTAGTAAAAAGAATCATGTATATTACACGTTGTGGTACACGTGTACTAAACCCGTTATAATTATCCGCCGTTCAATATAACGCACAATAGGAGTGTTCAAGCGCGCGCTGATTTCATTGTGACGTAGGCAATTTTCGCTTGAAATTTAATTTGGTGTAAATGCTTGGCATTTTGGTGTTTTCTATTTCAGTCAACTGTAACGAAGGGCACGTCAACCGGAAGTAGTACGTCACAGCTTTGAGTGTCTGATCATTTTTACGTCACATGTAGCTGCGCACGCAACATTAAACAAGACGCGTAAACTATAACGTTCTACTTCCGGTCGACTGTGACTGTGACTATGACGAATGAAATCGAAATCTCCATATTATTGCAAGAACTAGGGTCCTATTTATTAGAGTAATTAGTGCATGTTTTTTTGCTGAATGTAGAATGTAGAATGTATATGTAGTTTATCATAAATTATGCCTTTAACATGATATAAATTATTTCCGAAATATTAAGTCGAGCGCAAGTTCCATGCTCCATTTGCAATGCTATTTAAATCAGAACCGGCTTGTGATTGTTGTAGCCGCACAGTTCAATATACGGCGTACGGATCTATTGTCCGTGTCCCACTTCATTTTGCAGAAATATAGTCAACCCTGTCTTTAAAGACCACCTAAGTTTGACGGACAGTGGTCTTTAACAGCAGGTGGTCTCTATACACAGGCTAATTGTTTTGCACTTTGCAATTTTGCGTGTCAAGAAAAGTGGTCGTTTTGGACAGGTGTTTCTTCTGTACAGGCGGTCGCTAATGCAGGTGTGAATGTACTTGATATCGTGTTTTTTGATATCTCATTGAAATGTCACAGGTGTTCGTTGGATGCTGGAACAACAATTAACCCGGATGGACTCGACTTTGTCGGGGTCACAATGAAGACCTTCCGGTTTGTGGGTCTAGGCAGCAGGGTGAGAAAATCAATCGATTCAGGGAAAAATACTTATTTACCAACCCTACAACATAAGAAAAAAATAGATGCCGACTACGAATCAGTTCACATAACTTTGAAAAAGAAACTGTAAGACACCGATGCCCCTCAAGAAATCTCCAAATATATACGACTTTGTAAAGAATGTGAAATGGGAAAGGTCGGTGACGAAATCCATTTAATTCTAGAATGACCAAGATATACAAAGGAAATAATGACCTTGTTTGAAAACATTAACTTCTTAAATCTTACCCCAAAAGAATAATTCATTAAGTCAGTAATGAATAAATGAGGGAAGTTGTAAAGCGGTAGAAATGATTTTGTATTTTGTTGTCAAATTTTCATTTCATTTGTGTTTCATTATTGTAATCAAACCATTTTTATTTTCTTTGTTTTTTATAGTTTGTTTAACATAACACAAAGCATATGAAAAAAATGTAATACGAACAAAATATTGGCTGTATGTTGATAACATTTAAATGAATAAATTCTTATTAATTCTTTGGGTGGGGATTAATAGTTTGTTAAACTGTATGTAAAAGCGATAATGATGATAATAATAATGATAAAGTAGTTAACATATACGGCGCCAAATCCTTGAAGATTTAGTGCCAAGCCGTCGACAAAAAGAAAATAAGAGAGTGAAAAATAACACAGAATAAGGTCAAATATCTTATCCTCTATGATTGATAATATATCATTGATATAAAAGAACGACAAAAAAAAATGAAAAAAAAAATCCGTACTTTTCTTTTGTGTAACATTAGGTTTACATTCATTGCGACCTCATCGTCTGTGACGCAACAACGGGAAACCCAACCGAGTGTGACGTCAGCTGTCCGAGTTCATCGACAATGCGTCAACGTCGTGACGTCATGGCGGCGAAATCTACGCTTGCGCAAACACGTGTCACGCGTGGACCAATCAGATTCAGGCGAAGCTCTCTGGATGTTGAGGATGAATGGAGATACCATGGTATGTTTCGTTACATTTTGCTTCTTAGTAGATATTCATAGAAAATGATATCATGTAAATCCATTTTTTCCATCTCTTAGTGGGTGTTGTTCAAAAGTTGCAATTTATCTCAAGTTGTTGTTGATCGGAATGTACCAATCAAAAGCATTGTTTCATGCGCGTCTTGTTAAATGCGCATACCGTGCCCAAATGAAAATGCGCGTTACAATTTACAAAGTTGCAATTAATTTGCAGTTGATTTTGAACAATAACACTCCCTTATTGTTGCATCGACCCCTTTTATACATGTGATAACCCGTGCCTGCTTCGAAAACAGTACATTTTTCATCAAATATTTTAGCTAGAAAGGGTCTGATACGATAAGTCTAACCGCAAAAATCTGACGTCACAAAATGTG
>BQKZ01003002.1:52623-62862 GCA_036244855.1 Temnopleurus reevesii | reverse complement strand
TTCTCTCTCTCTCTCTCTCTTCCTCTTTCTTTCTCTGCTAACAGTTATGGTTATCATGGCTATATACCTCATCCACAATCTCCCTCCTCGCTCATTCAGCTTCCCTATTTTGTCTCTTTATCCTCTCTCTTAAAATTTTTATACATATGTTCCGAGAGTTACCAAATGTTCCAGAATATGTACAAGGTCAAAATTAAAATGCGAGCAGCACATAACAAGTGATCAAAAGTGAGAGCAAAAATTACAACAGACACCATACTCTCATTCAATCACTTGTGATGAAAGCCTTTTTGTTCACATGAAAAAAAAACCAGCTCCTGGGAGGCATTTCACCAAGATAAAAAAGACTTTACGCACGACTTTACGTTCGATTGGTACCCCTTCTTGTGCGTAATGGTTCAAATTATTACGTGCGTTCAGGGCAAGAACTAATACCAGTCGAACGTAAAGTCATGCGTAACTTTAAGCACGACTTGGTGAAACACCGCCCAGCATATATTCTGGAATAGTTGGCAAGTCTGTGCACCTCATAAATTATGACTGTTGATTATTACCTTCTTGCTCTGACATCATCCAATTCATCCCCCCCCCCCATTCAAACAAATTACAACATTATGACACACATATTCACTTATTACAATGTGTAATTGTTTTATAAGGTAGCACAAATAGGTTACAAAATGTACTCAAATTTGATCATACTAGTATGGTGAAGATTTTACAAGGCATGGTAAGCGTTCATTCGTAGAAAAATACATTATAGATGAAAAATACTTTGTTAAACTGTAGCTCAGTCCATGTAGAGATTCAGCATTGTCATTTTACAGAAAATGGCTACATCGATTTCCAGCTTCATGTGGATTTTAAAAGATCAATCATATATTGAACATAAATTCATTAGCGTATCAATGTTCAAATAATGCAAGGAAGGAAATTTTAGAAAAAGGGGGAAAATGCTTTGAAATCTAATACTTCATGGCGATTGTCTACATTATCAATCAATCAAAAACTATTAATTGACAAAGTACTTACAAGTACCTGTCCATGGCACATAATCATTTTTCAAATATCCAAAATATATTTGAATAATAGCTTCGAAGTAATCAGAAGAATTATATGCTTAAACTCTGATCGCATTATAACAAGAGTAAGAAGATGAGTATCAAAAGCATCAAGAGTTATCGAAAAAATTATCAAACTCGAAAAGAGAAATATTAGGGGTCCAGGGCGGTGTTTCACCAAATCGTACTTACAGTTACGCACGACTTTCCGTTCGACTGGTATCAGTTCTTGCGCTGAATGCGCGTGATAATGTGAACCATTACGTACAAGAAGGGGTACCAGTCGAACGTAAAGTCGTGCGTAAAGTCTTTCTTATCTTGATGAAACACCGCCCTGTACATGTAATGTCTACTTCAAAACAATGAACGGCTTTTATATAGCGCTTATCAATTCATGCAAAGTCCTTAATTCCAATGATGATTTTTAACTACATGTAAACTGGACAAAACAGGTGCAAGAAATAAAAGCTACATCTATGGGGTTACAGGTTTTGTGATGCTTGGTTTGCATAAAAAATAAAACACATACAGTAGCATGTAGACTGTATCCAAAGAAAAGGTAATTGAGATAGAAAAAAAATGTCTTTTGCACAAACTTACAGTTGTGGAGGCATAAAAAACAGGGGCCAATTGCAAGATATGGTCTTAGCTGTCCTCTTCTTTCTAGACATCTTAACTTCTTGTGCCAACCGCTTAACATATATGTATCCACATTTGGGTCTGTGTTGAGAGGGTGGCACAAGAATCTAAGATGTCTTAGCAAAATGAGGATAGCTAAGGCCATTTTGTCCCATTGGCACCAAGATATGAAGTAGACTAATTATCAAAATGCTCATTAAAAACTAGACAAGTATTTTACGAAGCAAAACCAGACTGTAATATATACTCAGGCAATTGCAATACAAATAATAGCACACAAAATATAACAAACCAGTAATAATGTCATTAACCTAACATCTAAATGATAATATCACAAAAATTAAGAATGAACTAATAAAGAAGCAAATATCTCAAGCAACAAAAAGGCAAACTAATGATGATTAAAAGACCCATGCATAGAATGCAAGAATGGCAAGGGGTTTGACAAGAGGGTTAAGAGCCCCCTCGATACTTTTGTGTTCAAGACACTTAGGAGGCAAGTTATTGTCTCAGTATGATACAACTGTTTGCAAGTGCTGGACCCTGTACAAACCAGTATTGCATTATTGTATACATCTTTTCAATTACAAGATCCCAATTTGACTCCAGATGTACAAATTGAATTTTTCTCCCACTAAAAGTAGTACGTTCAGATCCATAGTGATTTTTAAATAGAGTTAAAATCAAAGTCTATGCCAAATCAAATGTTCTAACTGCATTATATTATACTCGAGTCATCTACTAGTATTTTTCTTTTCTTACAACATACTTGATGCCACAGGAGTAAGTATACAAGTAATGATGATTATAAAAATACATTGGGTAAAAAATATACTTCAAGTGATATTTTCAATCCCAAAATAAATCTCTGTTAAAAGCCAAAGTGTCATGTAAACGGATACAGTTCTTTGTATGAAACTGAAACTAATTGTTGTCACTACAGTTAAAACTCAAAGATAGTCAAAATGGACATTTGAGCATTTCCATGCTCACAAATGTCAGATATTTTCTGAAGGGTAACATTTGTTAATTAATTTTCAGCATTCACAAGAAAAAGACAAGGTATTAGCCTCAACATTAATATATAAACATATTAGAATTTTCCCCCATATTATATGATAATCAAAACTGCAAACATTAATCAAACTAGGTTATATTCTGCAAAAAACAAAGTCATTATGAAATAGCAATACATGTACATTAATTTGTACATTGCTTGTACATGTAAGTGTTTGTAAGTAGACGTATTCTGTAAATAGTCACCCTGTATCATAGCACACTAAAATATGTTACAATGGTGTCTTGAATGCATTACTTCAGCCCAAATATGGCGACAAAATTGGGTAATATATTTCTACTTACTATAGAGAATCAATATACAGTCAAACCTGTCTATAGTGGCCACTTAAATTGATTCCCTCGAGGTGAAAATGCATGTTATATAGAACCTGTCTATAGATACCACCTGTCTACAGTGGCCACCATTTCTGTTTCCCTCGGGGTGCATGACCACTGTAGACAGGTTTGACTGTAATTGTTAAAGTATGTGAGATAATACCTATTCAACCATGGTTACCACTTGATCTACAGACTTCTCTTTCAACGGACCCTTACAGAGCATGATTTTATAATTATTTCACCCCTTTCAATTCATCAGTGTCCAGCAAGAAGGCAGGAGCTGCACCTGATTTGAAAAGTCTTTGGTATGACTCGGCCAGGGCTTGAACCCACGACCTACGTGTACCATGAATAAGGCAGGTGCACAGACCACTGGGCCAAGCATGACTAGGTTAAAATGCATAGAGGAGGGTGTTCAAAGATAGCAAGAATAGAATATGTTTGCAAGGAAACAACATTGATTTCAAAATATCTTAGGGCATGTTTCTAGTTGTACGTCCCACGTGCCAGACAAGAAAGTAGGAGCTCTAGCTGTTTTGAAAAGTCTTTGGTATGACTAGGCCTGGGCTAGAACCCATGATCTCCTGTTGATGAGGCAAGTGCACAGACCACTGAGCCGCACATGACTGGTTTATGCATAGACGAGAGTGTGTGATGCATACAGTACAAGGTGAAGGAAGCATAGAATTTCTTTGCAAGTATACATAATTGATTCAAATATCATGAAAAATGTTGCTAAAAAGTTGCCATCTAGTGCAATTCAATTGC
The DNA here is from genome assembly GCA_036244855.1 of Temnopleurus reevesii. NCBI lineage: Eukaryota > Metazoa > Echinodermata > Echinoidea > Temnopleuroida > Temnopleuridae > Temnopleurus > Temnopleurus reevesii. Next base: position 58,996 of record BQKZ01003002.1, on the reverse strand, counting down.
AAATCAGTTGTAAGTTAAAATTCAAATTCTGATTTCAGCAGGGGTTATGGTCCAACCAAATAAAATGAACCAATTACTATAACTTGAGCATGACAATCAAATGCATCTTGTAATACATACCTTTACGGTTGTTTCAAACGCTAAGCATGATGGGATATCTTTCTGGTACAATTGATCTTGCGTGCATTGTTTATACTGAGCAAAAACACTTCTGTACTAAATAAATATCCCATCATGCTCACTGATATGATCCCCTTGGATCTAAGCGGAAAAAATTAAGAGAAATATGATACTGCACCAAATACAGAAATTAAAACATTTGGCGCTTACAGCCAAATGGTCGGTAAGAATCATGAAAAAATAATTTCAACTGGCAACATGATACAATTTAAGACTCGTTTTACATGAAAATCTTGCTGTCCAAATGAAATAAGTACTTTCCATTTATATACAGGTTTTTCCCGTTACAGGGCTTTTATCTCATCTACACTAAAATACTTGATATTAACAAACTATTTATCAAGTAAATCATGGTCGACATCGAGTTACCTGCACTCAAAGTCTCATTTTTCTCACTGTTTAAAAAAAATCTCCAACTCGCTGAATGAAACAATGAAGTCCAGCAAGAGGAGGCAAGACAGATGGGGCAGAGAAGACCTTCTAGTGGTGTAGAGACGTCTGTCGTTCCACTAGTTTCTTAATGGTCACATGACGTGATGTCACCTCGCTACTCAGATCATCCTTCTCTTTTAAACTATAAACAAGCTGTGCACAAGCATCTGTATGACAGAAACAATAACATACATAATTTTTAAAATTATAAAATTGGCAACATTTTGGATTCATGATGATTCATGATTCAGATCAACTTTTTCTTTCAGGCTCTGTACAAGCTGTGCACACGCATCTGAACAGAAGAAACAAACAAATATTTTTGAAGAAATAGCTTGCAATTATCCAATGGTATGGATGGCTAATCATTCATTTTAGGACAAAATTGTGCATTTCTTTTTATTATCAGTTTTCTATTTTTCTAATTTAACAATCTATTTGATGCAATGATTTGTTTCACAGTATTCACAATTGTATTGAAATTGATATCAGTCTACAAATCTGCAAATAAATTGCTTAGGACAGTTTGTTTAACACATTGGCACCTAAACCGCCCAAACAGCTACTCCTACGTACTCACTAATTGCCTAAAATTGTATATAATTTTCTAGGCAGACAGTTGCAATGTGCGATGTTAAATGCTATGATGGTGTTGTGCATTTACAGACATCTATAGATCGTAGTACCACTTTAAGAAGCGAAAAGGATAAAAATATAATGACTATGTTCTGGGTTTGGAATGACTGTTAGTGTTAATCATATCTAGGTAACAATGGAAGAAATGTACACCAAGGGTGTGTTGTTCAACGTCAACTGCAAATCAACTGCAACTTTGCAAATTGTAACACGCATTTTGATTCGCGCACGGTACGCGCATCTAACTAGACACGCATAAAACAATGGTTTTGATTGGCGCGTTCCGATCAACTGCAACTTGCGATCAATTGCAACCTTTGAGCAACACCCCCTTAGTCTGTGATTGTAGACTAATTTTCAAGCTTCAAACATGTCTCTTACCATTCACTGCACTCTGTAGCTTTTCAATGTGACTTCTGAGCTCGGATACAGACATCATGGGCACTAAGATTAAAAAGAAGATCAACATCACAATGTGAATTAAAAGGAGGCGCCATGGTGTAGTGGTCATGACTCTCGCCTTTCAACCAGAGGGTCGTAGGTTCGAGTCCCACCCATGGCGTTAATTTCTGCACTCACCCCAGGCTGCACTCAACCCAGGTGAGGTGAATGGGTACCTGGTAGGAATATTTATTCCTTGAAACGCCAAGTGTGCTAATGAAGTTGCTGTCGGGCTAAAGCCAGGGTAATAATGCTGCAATTGTAGAGCGCTTAGAGAATTCTTCATAAAGAGTTAATAAGCGCTATATAAAAAGCCGTTCATTATCATTACTATTATTAAAATAATGTCAATATCATCACTGTAAACATTATTATGATTTTGCTTTCTTTAGACATGGTAGCCCCTTCAGTGCTAGCACTGCTCTCCCAGGGGCCCTGTATTAGTGCTGCAAGATATCAAATTTTCTCTAATTTGATTATTGTTAGCTTTGATTCCTCCAAATAATTGTTGAATCACCGACAGGTCTTTAATACCTTTATTTAATTTTGAGGGAGAAACAATTTATTTTTTATAATAGCAGCAGTGATGATACAACTTCATCCTTATCAAGGTACGTTATATTTCACATCGGAAATTTTTCACAATAATATAAATTGCATTATCATTTCTGAAATGCACTGAAACAAATATCAATGCTGTGTACAGGCATATATTGAATGACCAAAACAAACAAGATTAGGCCAAACTGTACATCAATATATCTAAATGTATTCAAACTGTATTTACACTACTCAAAAAAAGTTAGGGATAATTTATTAAATAATTCACTTCATTTGTGTGAAAGAGATCATAATGTGTTTGATACCATGCCACACAGAGCTACATTTCACTTATTATTAGAAATATATAAATATAAAAATGTACATAAACAAATTTGATAATGATCCCAACTTTTTTTGTTTTTAATTGTATCTCAATGTGAACTCACAAGTATCTTTATCAATGTGTTGTACAAGTCTCCACTGCTCCTTAATCTCACTTGAGGGATCACCGTTCTCTCTCCGCTCTTCCATCCTAAGTTCTTGGTTTCCATGACAACAAGCACTGTCTGGTTCTGTAATATTCTTGTTTTCCTTCGGCTCAATCAAGGTCCTGAGATTGCTTTCTTCATTGTTGCTTTCAGCCTGTGTAACATGTCTCGTATCGCACTGGTCTTTTAGAGACAAAGAGGACACCTTTGTCAAATACTGGACATCATGATGACTCTGGCAAGATTTCTGAGCATCATTTGCTACTTTAGCAAAAGGTTTGTCTACGGAGCTCTCATGGCGGGAGGGCTGAGGTTTGGATAAATGTTTAATTGGGGAGGTATCCGTGTCATTATCAATAGATCTTTCTGTAGGCACTTCTTTATTTGATACGTAGACGTCGCGGACATTTGGCTGCGATTGTTCTCTAGGCACTTTGTTGATTTCCTTTTCGTTTTCTCCGAATAAGTACTTTGTGTAGCCCCGGCGCAGCTCGTGGGCAGATGAGTCCAGCTTGGGTTCACTTCGGCTCTTTGCATCGTCCCTCAACTTCATGATGGAGCCCCCTCCAGCGAACTGGGGACTGCCGCTCCGGGATCCAGGGGTGCTCCGGCTGACACGGTTGCGGATGTTCTCCAGAAGGAGCTCACTACCGAGGTTGTTACTGTTGAAGTTCAGCCATAGGGAATCTTTGCTATCCCCAATCTGCAAATTGGCAATACATGGAAGGGGAAAAGATACAAAATGTAATATTTTTAATCTAAAGTGCTGCAAAAGCTAAGATTGTGTCAATATTTGTCAAGTATTCAGAGTTTAAACAGAAATTCTTCACCATTCCATGTCAGCCTGTTCAATCTAACTGCTCTTACAATCAAGCTTGCTTACAATCAAAGCCTCTTGAAGCGCAGCATAGTGTTCATCATTGATTATCTGTAGGTGTCCGCAAGCAGAGATTACAAGTGAATGGTTGACAGTATGGATAAATAGTTGTCATGTTTCTCTCACATTTATTCAGCTGAATTGCATTATTCAAATTTTAATTTTGATCACATGCATACAATCCGGATCGGTTGACGTCTCTGTGAAGGAAGCCAATCAATTTAAAGCATGGCATACGATTTTCTAACACTGTGTTGGGATGCGAACCTAAATACTATTCCATTCTTTGCTTTATTACCACCACCCTGCCCCCAAATCCCCCCCCCCCCAAACAAAAATTGCTTGGTTGTCCACCACCAACTGACCATCTGAAAATTGCCCAAACTGAATTTTTTCTAAAGTCATTCTTACCTTCAGACTGGATCGACTTAGACGTCGAGCGAGCTTGTGAAACTTCTTGAAGCATGCTTGATGTGCCAGTGTGTCGGTGTGTATCATCTCCGGCAGCTGGTTAAAGCCTTCCTGAATTGGTCCATCTGTGAGGAACCTTGCACAAACCTGACATGTCGACAGGTCATCGCCGGTGTCTTGTAAGCAGATTTCGCACTCCTTTCCATCGAGGCTAATGCTCACAAAGCTATCATCTGCAGAACCCATCCTTTCACCTTCATATTGTAGACATTCTGTAAAATAAAATTTGAAAGATGGGTAAGTACTAGTACAGTCAAACTTGTCTTTTAATAGCAGCCATCTGTCTATAGTGGCCACACAAACTGTTCCCCTCCAGATGAAAATGTGTTATAGAACCTGTTAATAGAGGTTACCTGTATAGACTGGCCACATCTCTATAATGACCACCTGTCTACAGTAGCCACAAAAATTGTTTCCCTCCAATTAATAATGTGTTTTATCCATAGAAGCCACGAAATTTGGTTCCTTCCAGATGAAAATGTGTGTCAAAGAAGCCGTCTATAGTGGTCATCTCTCTACAGTGACCTCTTTATTCTGTTTCCCTTAGGTGGCCATTATAGTTTGACTGTACTCTTTACATGATTTAGGTTCACACTTTAATCCAAACATCCTGTGTATTATTCAGCAGGATGTAGGGTTGAGTGCATAAAGAGGAGGTCCAATTGTTTTTAAAGAGTACTGCATAACTGGTGTCAAAGATTGTGACATTGTGATGTATTGAGGCCAAGATTAGACAGCTAACTTATTCCATAATGTTCACTATAGGTTTGCTATCTATTTTCATACATCACATTAAGATTGGAAACTAATTCTAAACCTCATGTTCTCATATCCACAGGTAAACCTTTATCACAGGCATAAATGTTGGAGCAACACTTTTCAGAATATTTTACATTTCTAGGTTTTTCAGAATGTTTTAAATTTGGTCATGAAAGACTTAGTCTGCCCCAGAAAAAAAAATCTTGCATTGATGAAAAGCAGACAAATCAGAAAAACAGATATAAACATTTGATGTATATCAAACAATGAATAACAAAGAAAGTCATGAATATTGTAAGGATAAAACTGAACAGGGATTCTTTTCATGCAAATTGGAACCTTTTTTTTCGCATGTTATGCCATATTGGACATGCTATGCATTTCCCAACAGTTAACTATCTGTTTTAACCAACAGAATGAACAGATGCATATTTCATTTTAAATTTGAACGGTTGGATCAATATTGTATCTGCAGCAGGTAGGCCTATTCATATATTTTTTTTTTCTGAAAGGGAGGGGGATTTTCTTACAATAAGATAATAATAAAATGCTTGGAGAAAAGTACATTAATAATAAATAAGTATGCCATAACGGCATAAGTACACCTAACCGAAACTTACCTCACTGTTAAGTTTTAAATTGAAAATTAAATTTGGGACAAGATACAGATTGAACTATCAAGTTAGGTACTATTTATCAATTGCCAATTGTCCCCATTTTTCAAAAAAGTCAATGAATATCTCTCCCCTTCCTTTCACTTTCAGAACAATATAACACATTTGGTGTTTTGGTTTAATATAACTTTTGATGCAAGGATCTAACAAATATACCATATGCATGAAGAAGGTGGAGGAAATTTGACACCAAATGTGAAGGGTACTATTGACTTATTGCGCAATCATCTCATATTAACACTACAAAATCTATTGTCTGTTGAGCTTTTTTCTTTTATTTTGACTGGATACCAAGTCCAAAAATACTAAGTTTGTTTTATTACTATTATTGACTAGTTTAAGACAGCATTCTGGAGTTATGAGCATCAAATATAATTTGGCAATTAAAGAAAGTTACCTTCTAAGGTAAATAAACACTCACATACAACATTTGTTTGATCCCTGGAACATGCAGACTGAGCTGTCGACAACAAACAACAAAGGGTCAAACTGTCTCAGACAACAACACAGCCCTCAACTCAACACAAAACACAAAGAAAAACATCAAAATCGCGTCGCAGTTATATGTACGTTTCTAAGACATCATTCAGTGAATTTTGAAGACTCAAGTTATGCTCATCGTGTAGACTACTATCTTAGACATGGTAGATACTTACATCATTCCAATTTCATGATTTTAAGCTATTTTCTGGCACCGAGAACGATCACTTTTCTCTTTTGTTTCACTTTCGCAGCTGAAGAAATGCGGTATCGACAAAGCGTATGATCAAAAAGGAAAAAGGAACAGGAAACCCATTTTTTGTCTGCATTGAAACTTTCTTCAAAAAAGGAGAGCGGAACGATTTGGAAAGTGTGTGTTGGGGGGGGGGGGG
>BQKZ01003002.1:27205-51553 GCA_036244855.1 Temnopleurus reevesii | reverse complement strand
GATAATCCGTTCAAAAGTTATGAATTTTCAAAGTTTTCATTTCCATCTGTGCTGGGCATCCTTGAATTGGCAATGTATAGCCAATTAGCATAATCTGTGATTTCATACATAGAGAACTCCTCATTCACTTTGTATATATATTTTTTTTAATGGATCAATATCATATTTCAAATGAGGAATCACCACCGTTCTTTCTGGAATGCTTGCAGAATTGATGTGGCTATAATATATCTAAGCGGGAAAAAAATAGAATTCTGTCTACTTTTCTGGAAAAAGAGGAAAATGTGAAATTTTGTGTACAAAATGAATGGAGAGTTCTCCATGTTGGCAGCCATTTTGTGCCTGTACGTTTGCCAATTTAAGGAGCCCATAAGGGATGTGAATCAAAACTTTGAAAATGCATAACTTTTGAATGGATTATTCGATTTTGCTCAAATTTTCACAGTTTGTTCATCTTATTTTGCTTCATTTAATGATAGCAATTTAATGTCTGAGTGTAGTTTCCCTTTAATTTGAATAGTCTGATTTACAGATAGGCCTACATTGAAATATTGTATGTACATTTCTTGTCAACAAAATGTAAAACGTGGCATTTCTGAAATATCTTGTAACAGTTTACTCACATTTACAATTTGTATTGTCAAACTGAACGTGAGTAAATTTCCAAATATAAGTTAAACATACGTTAGATATCATAGAACACGATATAAAGTATTTTCGAAAAGTTAAGTTGAACGCAATTTCAATGCTCCTTTGTAGTGCTATTGAATTCGGTACCGGCATGTCATTGTTGTATACGCACAGTTAAATACACGGTGTACAGACCTATTGTCTGCGTTCTAGTTAACTTTTCGGAAATAGTTTATATCGTGTTATAGATAGATGGATAGTGATGATGCCCAATGATTTGCAAATGTTTAACCCATTAAGAATGTTCACTGGTTTATGATTCGCTTATGTGTGAATTGGTAAGGTATGATTCATTTGTAAGGCCATGTCAAAACAATCACAACAAAAAAGCCCCCCCCCCCTTATGTTTTCTTAACATCTAGTCAAAACAGGAGTAACCTGTGGCCGATTGCTCGAAATGGTCTTGGCTATCCTCTTCATGCTAAGGCGTCTTATATTCTTGTGCCACCCTCTTAATATAGTCGTATCGACGTTATTGTCTATGTTACGAGGATGGCACAAGAAGTCAAGACGTCTTAGCATGAATATGATAGCTAAGCCCATTTCGAACAATCGGCCTCATAAGTTTATAAATTCTTTACTTCGTCAAGTATATTTCAAGCTATACAAGCGATAATATTAATAATTCATTAGCTACCAGCCAGTCACTGATGAATTACCCATTCGTTTAGTATTTGCCAACAACCTGTGTGTGATCTATAACCAACTGAACTATTCAATTCAATTCAATTCAAAATAACATTATGTTACAAAATGCGCGGTGTACAATTTGCCAATATTATCAATATATATTACTATCACCATGATTACTAACTCACTGCACCAATATGCCTTATATAATTCTGTTGCTAATCAGGTTTCCTTTAAAAATGATTTGTGGTTGATCATACTTTGATATTTAGTCTAAACTGAAAAAGTGTTATTAACCCATTGACTACTGAATTCTGCAATTCCAACAGACCTACCTTGTGCAGGGATCACAGTAGCGGATCCAGGGGCGTCCCGGCGCACTCCCCTCCCCCGTTATCTTTCGGCCAAAAAAATGAAAGAAAAAGGAAAAAACACGGAAGGGAATTAGGCGGTATACCACTCACTTTATACATATATTTTTTGGAATATGGTCTGAGATACCAGGAAGTCGCATTCAAGAAGATGTAATTTTCATTTTTTTTTCGGAACAAAGCGACCCATGTGCCACGGCCCCTCCTTAAACAAATCCTGGATCCGCTCCTGAATCATCCAGTTCCGATTGTCAATGGGTTAATTCGGGATTCCTTTAAGTTAGCCGTTCTGCTGCGCCGCCCTTTAATAAGCACTTTAATGTTTTGTTTGCCAGATCAAATTAGTTAATAAATAATGTCTCAGCCCAAAGATTCAATAATTCACCTTTCATTTCTACTTCCCGAACCTGGCACTTGTTGATCCAACGCAAACATGTAAAGCCTGCGTCACACCTTTGCGTTTTTAGCCTGCGTCGGCCCAGCGTTTTTTGGAATTAAAAAACGCTCCCTTGACGCACAACAGACGCAGGTGGCCCCGGTTGGTCAACAATTTGACATTTTTAAATATCCTGCTGCATCCCATGATTACGTTCGCAGTTTGTATCCGGAGTTTATGGTATCATGGGGACGAAGCAAGGAGATATTAATGTCAGGTTGTTGTACAACCGACCCCTGTTTGAACAGTGATGAAGTATATGTGTGGACTGTGAACGCGACTATAATATGACGTCATCGTTTGGGCGGGAATAGTCAAAATTAATCGCGCGGCAAGGCATCGGTCATACTTAAACAAAACCAAAGCAGATGATCAAACACGCTTTTAGAAACACCTGTACATTCAAATAATTATATCCACCGATTAATACTCGCATCGGTTGAAATTCACCCCGCTTCTTAAAACAAAATACAAAGAAGCTAATTTTGTACTTAGTTTCTTAAATTGTTTCAGTGGATCGCATTTTGAGCATTAGTGGTTGGAGGTTAAAAAAAAAATGGGGGTCGGTTCGGAAGTATGCTTGTAGTGTGACTGTTGCTTTAAGGTTTCGGCATACAACGTACGCTTTAGCTAACACAAAGCAGATGAGCTTTACGGTGATATGTTTGTACGTATGTGATGTTTAGCGGGAATTTTGATGCAGTGAACAAAATGTTTTCTTCAACAAGAATGCACTTCTAAGAATGTGTGACGAAGATGGGAGCACCGGCTTGAATAAAGAGAGCATAAGTTTGGATATGGTAAGTGAGCATATATATTACATTAACACATTTGACTTTTTCTTCGTAATTATAATTATGGAAATGAGTATTTACACTTATTGAAGACAGAGCTGCTGTTACACTGCAAAAGATACTGGTGTTTTTAAGACCAATTGGAATCTTGGAATCAAATCAATATAGCTTTGCACCAACAGGAGGTGTTTGAACATATCAAATTGATTCCAAGTGGGTGTTATCTATACATTTCGACGGGCATTAAAATTGATACCGTCGTTTTTGCAGTGTCGTTAGTAACCAAGAGGTCGCGGGTTCGAATCCCGCAAGGATGCGTTATGATGCGGTGGCCTGACTGGCACCTTACAAGTTCGAGTCCCACCCATGAAGTTAGCTTTCCTCAGCAGGGAAATCATCCACACTGTGCTGCACCTCACCCAGGAAATTAACCCTGTTGAAGAAATTCCTTGAATGCAGCTGCTTCAAATATGGTAGCCGTATTTATAGAAACGCATGTATCAAGAGTAACATAAATATTGTTATTATTTTGTTCACGGTATGTGAGTACTTTACCTTACAAGAGTATACAGCGTGTGTATCTGCCTCATACACTGGTCATTGAAATAAAACAATGCATTTCTTTGTATCATTCATTTGCATAAATTCTAAAATTGTGTGCATTTCGGCAAAAAATTTCAAGGAGTACAAATAAACATCCACTTGTACATCTACTTGAGTTATTTTAAATAATGTGTTCCCTTGCCTGTATACATAGGCCTATAATATGGGATTTATATTCTTCCACCATGTCCATGGGGCTCATGGATATAAATTTGACTGGGCATGCTTGGTCAGACTTTTATTCCATGTACATGTACATTTCATATCTATTTTCTTAGTTTTATCTCTTTTGATAGCAATAATATTTTAGGAAAAGAATAAGACAATGATAATCATGATATCTCACACTTGGCTTCTGTATATACGTGTTTTTTAATGATTACATGAATTACAGATAAGAAAAAGCTAAAAAGATAAGAAAAAAATAATGGTGAATAACGAGATGATTTTTTAGAGGGGGGGGGGGCATGTAATAAACTACTGGTCCCCATTCTTTAAAATATTAGTAAACCATGTATTCATGCAAAATGGTGTGTTTACTATTTTTCATACTTTGCATATCAATTATTGCAGATAGACACTGACAACATAGGAAGCATCCTCTGGTACAATAGCAGTACATTTGAGATACCGGTATGCATCATTGGGATAGAGATGTACCCCAAGGGAGGCTATATGCACTCCACCCTCATTTTTGTATACCTCCACCCCAAAGGGTGCTGCTTTTGTACCAGCGAGACTGCACTATAAGGCAAAATTACATCCTAATTTCTTAGAGTGTACGTTTGTAGAATTGTCTTAATTATTTGAGAAAGAATACAATATTATCGAGTTGATATAAATCATGGTTGGGGGGGGGGGCTGTGACTCCATAGAAAGAGGAAAGGGTATTACTCGATCATTCAGCCCTTAATCCCCAATGCTTTGTTATAGGACAAACATACAAAACATCCACAGAAAAGGATACGGAGACCTGTTAAATATTAACAACGAAACATACATTGATGCAACTGATAGCGAATGCACGTTAGTATAATCTAAACGAATGAATTAAATGCCACAAATACTCAACGCGCCCTTCTCTAAATATTTAAATAGGCGGCGTGACAGACGTTTTTGAATAATAGCGTTATGAGTTAATTGCTATTTTTAGTTTTATGGAATTGACTGTATAATTTGGGTTGCACATACTGTTACACGAAAGATATCAAATTAAACAGTCATGATAATATTCAATGTTCCTTCATCAAACCAGGGGGATATGTTATACTTAATGTGCAATTTCAGTTTGTGAAGCATTTCGAATAAAGGCTTAACTAAAGGCATAGATTTGTTCAGTGTTTAAGATAGAAATGAAGGGAATATAAAATGAGTACCTCTATGAACTGACAAAAAATGTTTAGTAGGTTCGTGGTAAAGATCTTGAGTGCTAAGGCGCTTTTCTGTATTATCATTACCCTGGCTTTAGCCCGGCATACACAAGCGCACAAGATATTTCAAGAAATAAATAATATTCATGTCAGACAATATTCACCTAACATGGGTTGAGTGAGGCACCGTGTTGATAAAATTCTTGCCGGGAAGGATTCAAACCTACGACACTCCTGTTGAAAGGGGCAAATTCTAAAAATCCATTACAGGTTCTGGAGAGATGGAGGTATTGACAAGCTTTTTACCTACCCTTCCCATCCACGAAAATTCTTAATTGCTTGTTTGAAAAAAAAAAGTTAAGTTCATGTACGTTTATTCAAATTCATAAACGTACAATACATATACAATAAATTACATATATATACACTATACAATCAACAAGACAGCAGACGAAAGAGGCAAAAAGTAGAAGATGGAAGATAGGGGGAGATTTAACAATATATACAGTATAAAATGAAATGGAAACTGCTATAATAGCCAACGTGGTTCTGTCGAGGCAGCCCCAGCTAATCTGTAAATTAGATATTGTACTAAAATTTAATCAAATGAGAAAAATTAATATGTAAGTTGTGAAAGGGAAGTTGATTATTCACAATCAGCAAAAAAAAATATTGTTTGAGTTTGGATTTAAAAGAATGTAAAGATAAAGCCTACTTTATATCCGGTGGAAGAGAGTTCTATATAATTGGAGCAATATATCTAAATGAGAACGAAGGATAATGTGTTTTTACATGCTTCAACACAATAATTGTCAGGGTTTCTAGCGTTATAACCATGTAATTGAGGCACAAAGAAAAAACAAGAAAAAACTTACGTTCAATACAAAGTCTTGCCGCGATTACAACCCACCTGCGATGCTATTTGTTGGGTGTTGGGTGTGCTGTGAGCAGAAGAGACAAAGGATTTGGACAAACAAAAACAACCTCCATTCAAGTACTCACAATAGCTACATGTAGATAATAATTCAGACAATATAAATCTCCTTCCGTATTTGAGCTGAGATTAAATGTCTAACAGGCGTCACACCTGTTCATTAGATCAACAGGGAAACACACGCTTATGGGCATTTTCACCACAAAAAGACATGGAGGCCAAAAAAATTAAATTGATTTACAAATAAAATGACTTATGGTTTTTGAAAGATGAAGGTCTGAATTTTCCGGAAAATTGTTTTATTTCAATTTTGGCTGCCATTTTGGATTTCAAAATGGCCGCCAAAATATGATGAAGAAAAATTAATAAAAAATGCTTTTACATACACGTTTTGTTATGTTATTTATTATAACAAATGTGATGATAATAATTGTGTTTCATGCGGTCCAGCTTACTATTATAGCACTTTATAGGATCACAGGAGAAAAAATGTAGGAATTCATTCAACTCATTAAAAAAATGTAAATAAAAATTATCATAATGGATGTAACGTCAGTTACCAAAAACATGAACTTTTTGTTTTTATTTTCAAGAAAATTGGTTAGATTCAGTGAAACTTGGTAACTGTCAAAATTAGGTAATACCCCATCCATTCATGCCAAAACTATTGAGAGTCAAGTTTTAATTGATTCTTATTGGACGATTTAATATGTGTAACGTCAGTTACCATACCGAAATGTAACGTCAGAGATTTCCTTGTGAACGCTCTACAGGTCCGAGTTCTTGTTCAATCATTTTCAAATTTGGTGTAAAGGTGTCTTATGGAGAGAGGACGAAGCCTATTAATTTTGGTGTGTGGCAGGGACCTGGTTGCCATGGTAACCATGATGAAAACAAATACATAATAATAACTTGTGAACGCTCTGCAGGTCCGAGTTCTTATCCAGTCATTTTCAAGTTTGGTATGAATGTGTATTAAGGAAAGAGGACGAAGCCTATTGATTTTGGTGTGGGGCGGAGATCTGGGTGCTATGGTAACCATGATGTAAAGAAATACTGGTACAACAACATACACCAACAATCTGGTTCAGTTGACAGTAATAAAACCCACAACAGTGCAATGCTGTTAGTTCGGGGGATACATGTGCTCGGCTGCGCAACCCACCGAGCGCACAATTTCTAGTTGTAAATGCTTATAGTGAATGATTTTGACATATTTCTATAAAGATGGTTCAAGCTTGATGAATATTATATGAGTCAAGATTTTGGAAATTTGACCTCAGATGACCTTTGACTTCTACGATGACCCGAGAATTGCTCTGCATTATTTAGGCTACCGAAAGGACCTATTGTGCAAGTTTAATGAAAATCAGGCAAGGTTTTTTTTTATTTAGAGCAATTCTAAATTGCTTTTGCCGCCATTGCCGTCGGAAAAGCGGTGCATATGTCTCGATTCTGCTACGCAGGCGAGACAAAAATGTAAAAGTGAATATTTTTGAACAATTAATTTTGTGCATTCAGCACAATGAAGTTTATTTTATTTTGCATTTTTCAAATTTGCAGACACCCGATGGCAAGCATCTTTCTTTTAGCAACATTTTCAATATTTGCATGTTTTTAATTTTATACATGCAGCATGTCAAGCTACTGTACATTCACAAAAAATATCCACACAGGAAAGTTCTTAACTTTTACAGTATCTTAACTTTTATTATTGTGTGGAGAACTTGTTGAAACACATTTCTATGCAAAATGATTGGTAAACTTGCATGTGATGTCGACTGAAAAATGTCAGCTATGTAATGTCAGTTACCATCAGGTGTTAAATTAATCAGCATATTGAAAACAAATGAACTGTAAAAGTTGGTATTTTTGTACTAGAATGATCTTAGAGTATCAGGTAAACATCCATATCAGAATTACTTCCATTCCAATTCCTGGATAGGAGATATAACTAAATGATTCAAAACATTTCAAATTCATGTGTTATCTCTATGGCAAAATAACTGTAACGTCAGTTACCGTAACGTCAGTTACCATCATAGTAATGAAAAAAGTATCATAGCTAAAAAAATACATTCACAAATCAAACATTTTTTGGCAAATCTTAGCTTAGGAATGAAGGTATGTTACCATGTTAAGCTTATCACCCTAACCCACCAGGGACATGAGATATATTCATTTGATCAAACATGCAAAAATTGCATGTCTTTTTTGTGTAACGTCATTTACCAGCACAGTTTTGCTCGCTGAAGCATAGCAAGAGCAGTTTCATTGATTTTTTTTGGTATTTATTTATAAACCAATGTTTACTATATAACTTGTATGAACAATAACATCATGTGCCTGTACATGTACAAAGTTATACAAAATGAAATAAGGGTTGATTGGTGTTTTTGTAACGTCAATTACCGTGATTTTGCCCTTATGTGCATCTACCTATAATTGTGAATATCTGAATGGAAGTTGTTCACTTTGTCCAATTTCTTTGTCCCTTTTGCTAACAGTTGGTGTTGTTATTACTCCGATATTTCATAAGCATGGGCCCTATAAACAACTCACAATTAATCATCAGGATCATGATGCGCAAATAAAGATAAGAAACGGAAATACGTTTGTTTGGCAAACACCAAGTGGTCGGTACAAATAAAATGAGGACAAAGTTTGTTTAACTTAATAAAATCGGTATCATTCTGAGTCATGTGTTCGTACATTCCTCGGTTATTCATCATCTCATTCTTTCCCCCGTTCAATTGTCCAGATATACATGCACACACCTGGGGAGGGGGCGCCGAATTGAGAAAAAAAAGTTCGCTAAAACTGCTGAAAGAGCGCAAAATCTAACTTAGTGACATTATTTCTTAATCATTTGTTTTCCTGTCTGCCCCATCTGCCACCGAGGGCGCCAACTTTACTGAGAGCGGCGCCAAGTTGTAGGTGATGACCTTTTTTTTCGGGGGGGGGGGGGGATGCTTGTCAAGCTCGTCGAAAGGAGCACCCAGGACTAGGAGACCCGGGGCACGACCACTTCTCAATTTCCCTCCCCGAACGACCGGAATTTCCCTAGAGTTGGGGGAAATAGTGTATATCCCGACGTTTCACCAATCAATTACCATTTCTTTCTATACAGACAGCAGCCACGATGAGAGATATCTAGGTTTTGCCTCACCACATCACAATGACACTCCTAGAAGGGAACCCAACGCGGCGGCATTCTACCATACACGAGAGTGAATTAGAGACGCTGACAGACACAGACATGGCCGACAGCGACCAGCACGAAACGATCACGAAAGACGACTATGACGGCGATGTTGATGATGACGATGACATGGAACCCTACGTCCAACCAATCATCGCTCACCGGATATCTCTCCTGCGCACGTACATCCTCTGTCTGACCCTAGGATTCTTCGGCACGCATTATTACTATCTGGGCATGCGCACTAGAGGGCTACTGTATACCGCGACGCNAAAATTTTGTCTACTTTACTGGAAAAAGAGGAAAATGTGAAATTTTGTGTACAAAGCGAATGGAGAGTTCTCCATGTTGGCAGCCATTTTGTGCCTGTGTGTTTGCCAATTTAAGGAGCCCATGAGGTGTGTAAATCAAAACTTTGAAAATTCCTAAGTTTTGAATGGCTTATCCGATTTTGCTCAAATTTTCACAGTTTGTTTATCTTATTTTTCTTTATTTAATGATAACAATTTAATCTCTGAGTGTAGTTCCCCTTTAATATCAGTCTGTAGGCATACACTGCCTAAAACTTCCTACTTGGCAGAATATTAATGAGATTATGTTTTTCGCACAACGTAATATGACATACAGCCAATTCACATAGAACATGTAGAAGCCCCAATTCAACACGAATAAGCACGACGCTCTGACTCTTAATTCTCCAGAATTCATTTGGATGAACAATGACAAAGAATCGTGTTGCGTCGTGTTGAATCGGGACTCTCTGTGATTAGTGCTAGGACCCAGTCACATATAAGCCCGATAGCATGTTCACAGTTAACTGCCTACGAACAAAAAGTCGTGTTGAATCGTGTTGCTTTCGGGCTTCGGACTTGGGCATAATCTTATTGTTTTTGCTTTTCACCAATCAATTACCGTTTATTTTTATACAGACACGAGCCACGATGAACGATATCTAGGTTTAGCCTCACCACATCATGATGACACTCTTGAATGGGAACCCGACGCGACGGCATTCTACCATAAACGAGAGCGAATTAGAGACGCTGACAGACACAGACATGGCCGACACCGACCAGAACGAGACGATTACGAAAGACGACTATGACGGCGATGTTGATGACGACGATGACATGGAGCCATACGTCCAGCCAGTCATCGCTCACCGGATATCTCTCCCGCGCACGTACATCCTCTGTCTAACCCTCGGATTCTTCGGCGCGCATTATTACTATCTGGGCATGCGCACTAGAGGGCTACTGTACACCGCGACGCTCGGGTTCTTCGGGATTGGTTGGATTACAGACTGGTTCCGGTTACCATCTATTGTTGAGCGTGCGCGCAGGAGACGGCGAGAGGAGGCTGAGAATGGATACGCACTCTTTGCCGTGCCGTATGGAGAACTGGAGGAGAGATCTTTAGTGGAGGCCTATCTTTATTCTATCCCACCTTGGGGACTATTTGGTAAAGACCCAGTCACATAGAGGCCCGGAAACAACTCGAATTAACACGACTATTTGTTCTTTTAACATTTCACTGCCTCCGAAAAATCCGTCGTGTTGAATCGTGTTGCTTCCGGGCTTCTATGTGACTATGTGATTCTATGTGATTCATTAAAAAGGACTTCATGAATACTGTTTGTGTTGATAATGTACTGGATTATTTTGTGATTTTTGTGACTTTTTATTCATTTTACATGGAATCGGAATAAAGATTGGATTTTATCTACATTTACTGTGTTATGAGTGATATTATTGAAGAACTCTGTTGTGCACATCAACTCTTTTTANGGCATGCGCACTAGAGGGCTACTGTACACCGCGACGCTCGGGTTCTTCGGGATTGGTTGGATCGCAGACTGGTTCCGGTTACCATCTATTGTTGAGTGTGCGCGCAGGAGACGGCGTGAGGAGGCGGAGAATGGATACGCGCTCTTTGCCGTGCCGTATGGAGAATTGGAAGAGAGATCTTTGGTGGATGCTTATCTTTATTCTATCCCACCTTGGGGACTATTTGGTAAAGACCATGTCACATAGAAGTCCGGAAACAACTCGAATTAGCACGACTCTTTGTTCTTTTCACATTTAACTGCCTCCGAAAAAAGCGTCGTGTTGAATCGTTTTGCTTCCGGGCTTTTATGTGACTTCTATGTGAGGCATAAGAATCACGATAAGCTTTATTGACAATAGGCGGGTTTACTCGATGCAACTTTAAATTTCATGCGTACTCTGTAACCCAATGTTGATCTTGACAACCCAAACATTTGCACGATGTTTGCCCAACATAGCAACAATATAATGTATGCAAACTTTTCCCAAATAATTATGGTCCAATTTTGACTAAGGAATGCCACGTAACTACGTTCGTCGACAAGAGACGTGTATAAATTTTGCTCTTTTAGTAAACCATCCTAACGACAGCTACGTCCTTCAATAGTGTAATATTGTTCTTTATTTAGTTAATCACGGTTTTAAAAATTATAAAGCGGACTTTCAACAAGGTCGTGAAACGCACCTAACAAACTTCTTCAAGTCATTCGATTAGCTTGTACCATTTTGTGAAGTATTATATATCCTGAAGAGGCGTGGGCAAAAGATCAAAATAAACAAGCTACAAAAATTAAAATTTATTTCTATTCTCGACAATTGTTAACCAATGCCTTTAAATCTAAAATAACTTCACGTTTCAGCTTATTATGCAGATTTTGAAATTGGTGGTTTTTATCTTATCCCCATTATCACAGGAATTCATCACATGTATCTCGGAACCTTTCGGAAGAACGACGTCTTTCATCTCTCCTACATAATAACAATGGGCTTCCTCGGCTTCGGGTGGCTGTTCGACCTTTTCCGGATGCCGACGCTTGTCCGAAGAGCTAACGAAGACATCCGAAACCTACGTTCGGGGGAACCCGTCTCTTCGGCTGCTGCAAACACCATGCACCTTGATACTGCGTATTCTTTAACATTCCCCTTGGGGTTTTTAGGCTTTCATCATTTCTACATGAAGCGTTATTTTTATGGTTTTGTTTACTTATTTACATTCGGACTATTAGGTGTTGGTGTTTTGGTAGATCTTTTCCGTCTACCTTTCATCTTTAAGTGAAATAAATCGGAACTTAAAGACTTCCGCTTCTCGCTATATCACCTTGATGATGCTTACTTATTATGGTTTCCGCTTGGCTTAGTCGGACTTCATCACTTCTACCTACGCAACTGGAAAATGGGCGTGGCTTATGTATTGACCTTTGGATTCGTCGGCGTTGGTTGGTTATCAACGGCTTTCGGATGCGCTCATTGGTTGAGGAGGGCAATAAGAAATTAGACACGGACCTTCTCTGGGATCACCGCTTCACGAAGGAAGGGAAAATCAAAGGTAACATGAACCTATTCGTGCATAAGAAACTTTACAATTATCCAATCACAGATGAGGATGATAACATTCAAGTCTACGCGTTTCCTCTGCGACCGAGCGGCAAACCGTCGTGGTTGCTAGGGTGGGCGTGGTCACCGTCGTCATCAACCAATCGGAATGGGTTTATCCAGTCAGGGGACGATGTGGGGGATGATGATGGCCATGTGATTGACACTAATAAAGAGCCTCTCGTGGAGGAGGATTTGGAAGGTGCAGTCGGATGGAGCACTGATCAGCAAGATATTTACGCTGTAACCATTGCCTAACTCCTCTGTCAGGATTATGTCGAGAGAGAGAGCCATGAAATGTCTAACAATTTAATCATAGGAGAAGGAAACATAAAGAGGGCGCCCCAAGATGTGCCTAACCAGAGCCGTATATTTCTAATATACGGTTCTGTGCCTAACACTCGTGCTAGAAGAAACAGCGAAAGAAGCACGGAATCTTATGGATCCGTTCAGCGCGAAGACGAGTTATTAGCAAGGTTACGCACCCTCAACACGAACGGCAAAATCGCTGATCAATACTTTTTTCGACCCAATTGGGTCGACTTCACGGGTTGCCAGTGACAACATCGGCGAAGAGCAGAATTCTACAACGGTTTTTGCTCAATTCCACGTCCGTCTTAGATGCAGGAACGTAGCCAATCAGATGCGGCCAGGCGTATCGCGTGCCTATTATGCAAATCTTTGGATTTCGGCGTGAAAGGTCGACTCCTGACGTCACACTCAATTTGTATACTGTCGTTGAGCGAGTAGCGTAACAGAAGTTAAAGTCAGTCCGTCATGATCGACTTCCGGTTGCGAGCGCGCACGGACGGCGTGTTGCGTATTGGCAACAACGATATGAAAATTTCCTTGCTTACGCACCTTGCCAAGTTCAGAAACTCGGAACACTTCGTACGACTTTTCGATCCTTGTTGTCGAGCGTAAACTCGGTATTCAACTAGCCAAGGCGCTTTGTTTTGGGCAGAAAAGCAAGGAGGCTATGTACAAATTAAGTCGACTTGTCGCCATTAAAAGACAAAATAGTGAGAAAAGTTGTACAAACTCGCTTTCGAACTGAACGTATGAGCTCCGTATTTCTGAAAGCGTAAGATTTCGGCTCTAAGCATCTAAGAGTGTGAACTTTACTGTTGAGAGGGGAGAGGCTCTGTTTTACATAATGTACCATTCAAGTATATTATTGACACTTGAAGAGAGGAAGAGGTCGATCTTTAACATTACCATCCGCAAGGCGTGACGGGGGCTCGAATCCAAAGTGTAGGAAACACTGACCCCGAATAAATTTGTTACTGTCCCGATCAATTTATTTCATTACAATAGGCGGATTTACTAATACTAATAGATGCAAATTTTGATGCCTTGCACAAGCGTTTAATGTTGCTTAGAGCCATCACCAGTTTACACCCATAAACATTTACGTCAGGCCTCATTCTTTAAAATCAAGAGTGGCGATATGAATATTTGATACAAAATATTCGAATGAGTATTTGTGTCATTTTCTGAAAGTTTATCATGTCAAGACTAAAATTACTTCTAAGACAATTGAACGCAAATATTACCTTTCGAATTACCGACCCATCTATCAGAGATATTGATCATTCTTAGTAGGTATTTGCAGATAATGAGCAGTATATTGACATTCTCTTTATACGACAAGTATATTTGTATTGATTAAAAGTCAAAAAGTGCTATACTTAAATTGATTTTATATCAACATTTAGAGAGCCCCAATCTTCCAGCTGCTATTTATACAACTTTTATATAAAGCAACCACATACATAGAAACTGAAATAGGAGTACCCTTGTAGTATAAAGTAACTATTTTGTATGACAATTGGATTTAAATAAAATTAGATGGAACTAAATGTACTTGTTACTCTATTATTTTGTCGTCCAAACTTCAGCACTGCATACATTTAAGAAAAAAAGATATAAAAAAAGAGAAAAATACGAACATTCATTCACATAAATTTGGGTTACAGATCATCCTCATCAATCCAAGAACGAAAATTATTAAAACCCAATCTCGGATTGAAAAAGATTGAAACAGAACAATTTACCAGCATGGAACAATTTGTGCTTCAAAATGAAAACTCACAACATTCCTCCTTTAATATTTCAGCCCTGATATCACATGGATTCGTTATAACGTGTTATTTATGAGAAACATGTTTGGATGCCCTCAGGCCTCAAATGCCTTTTTTTTTATAGCTTTGGACGGTCGGTTGAGGACACTCCAAGCTATTTATCTATTTATTTTTTTTTTTGTGGGGGGGGGGGCTTATCTGGACCACGTCGTTATAATTATATTGAATAAAGATAACAGGGAAAGTCGACTTGTGTCTATTGGATGGACGAATATCCAGTTTTGTAGGTGTGTGTATTATGTATGTGCTTGTGTGTACAACTTAATAAAGAAAATAATGGAAGAGGCTGAGCAAGCTCGGACAGATAGAGAGAGGTTGAGAGGGGAGGGGAGGAAGGGGTTGGGGGTAGAGTGAGAGAAAGAGTGAGATGGGGTATAGAAAGAGAAGAGAGAGAGAAAAGAAGGGGAGAGATGAAGAAGGGAGAGGGGGAGAGGGGAAAGAGAGAGAGAGAGAGAGAGAGAGAGAGAGAGAGAGAGCGAGAAGGGGGAGGGAGGTGGACAGAGAGGGGAGGGTTGAGGGTCTATTCAGTCATATAAACACAACAAAAAGTTAGCCCCAAAAAGGAGGTGGCAACCTTTTTAGTGTGGAAGTGTTTGGTAACAACATTTTGCAAGTAATGTTTGTTTTGGATCATCAGCTAGTTGAATAACACTACCTGCAAAATGTTGTTACTTTTGATAGAGTGAAACACCGACCATCGTTACGAAAGTGGTAAATTGATTGACGGCCTATTTGGGGAATCTCCCGTCATGGCAATGTTTCGGGGATTCCCCTAGCTGTCTATACAAAAGGGAAATACTCTTTCCTGCTACTGGGATGCCATTTACTTATTATCTGTTGTATTGTTCAGATATGCGGTACGTAGATTACTAATGGTCAGGATGTAGAAACTGACGTGAAAAGAGCAAGTGCATTCACAAATTGCTCTACATGTATGAATAATGTGTGTACGAAATAAGGAAATGATTTTCGCACGTGTTCTGGGTCATTTTAGTTTGAGAATGCCAATTAACCATTATTCCTATGGAACGCTATCGGAATGGACTCGTGGACACGGGACAAGATGAATTGACTTTACGGTGGGTGGTATTGTGTGTGGAGCGTGAATTTGTATTCATTTTGCACTTGAGGCGGTGACTTATTGAAGAAAATGAAACACGGTGTTATTTTTGTTCAATAATTTAAGCCATTTCCTGGTCGATTATATCTATAACTATGAACTTGCTCTAATTTGCTATTGAAAGCTGCATTATGGTAAGATTTTTTTTTTATACTTAGGCACACAAAGTAGTTAAAACATTAATATGAAGCGACATGCAGGTCTACCAATACTGATCATTCCGTTTAAGATTATCACTTCTGCAATATCATCTCTACTAGCCTACGGTATGTGATGTAAGTAAAATCTGAATATTTGTATTTTTGTTAAACTTCAGTATGTTGCCCATTCACAATATTGTTGTACTTTTTGTAATAGTTTTAAGCTTCATGGCTGCGCGGCGATTAACATGTTAGCAAATTTCATTTAATAAATACTGTCATATTGCTATTGGGAACTCACAGCCCCCCCCCCCCCACAGACACACACACAACACACAACCACACACCCACCCATTTAATATTGGTAAGTACCGAGAGAGGGCGATATCGCGTTAGCCACATAAGACCTGTTTAAAGTGAATTGTGAAATTCATCGTCATGAAAAAAATATTTTGTAAAGACTTCATGGTGGTGAATTTTCATATACTTGCATAAATGGAGACAGATTATGTTTTTCTTCAATATATAACAGCAGATAATTGATAATGATAAGCAACATTTACGTTCGAAAATATTCGAATATATAGATTGTGATGCCTCTTCACAAAGCTCAAAGAGAAAGTAAAAGTATCGTTGATTCTTATTCTTGTATTTTTGTAAATCATTGTTTGATACTTTCTCTGTGCAAAATTAATTTATATTGTACATTCATTTTCTGGAATCTGTTTTGAACAAAAGCGCTTTGTGGAAGGGGGAAATTGCCTATTTTTATGCTATACTGGTATCAAGCAAGTAATAAGTTTGTATATTTAAAGAGTAAAATATAATTCACGTTTTTTAATCTCGTATTCAATGTTACACCGACAAATCCTCTTGAAATGAACCGATCTGAGATCTGAACTTTGTTTATGCTATACGAAAATCGAAATTAAAATTTGAAACTTGTTCATTATACTTCATTAACAAAGAAATGAAAAAAAAACATATATAGATATATTCGGATAAATGAGTAAATAAAAATCACTGAAAGATTATGGATAAACATGTGAAATTGAACCTGAAAATTGTTTTGAAATGTTCTTTGGCTCTTTGCTCCCTTTGAAAAAAAGGAAAATTATACAAATGATAAAAACGACCCTCCTTTTAATGTGCCTTTGGAGGGCGACCAAACAATTTATGTCCTCATGTCAGTATGTAAATGAAGCCATAGAGGATCGAAGACAAAGGTCAAGTTAACAAAGTGCCTCTGTCAGTATATCATAATAGCTAAAAAAAATTAAAAGAAATTAAAGAAGGCGAACGTTTGTAAACATTACCAAATTGAGGATTTTTTTCTTTCTTGTTTTATCAGAGCGCTACCATGATCATGATGATTTATGTTGTAATCATGCAACATGTAAATCATGCAACTATCGCAAAGAGTTGTCAGATAAGTGGTTGGATGTGGAATATTAGAATATATGTGATTACACAATTCTAGAATTCTTCTTTCCATATTTCACTTTGTTCATATTTTGAACTTTTATAAAGTTTCAACGTGCTTTTCAAGCCAATGATTATATATTCTTAGAATATTAAGATTTTTTCATTTAACCGTTGTTTTCGCTAAATTTATTCATTGTTTGGCTATGGTTGTTGCTATTTTTTAATTCATTATAATTCCTAAAGTTTCTTAGGAGATGATATTTTGATTTCTATTACTTGCTTTCTTTCATTCTAATAATGGTGGTAATTTGTAGAGCTACTGTTAACTTGCTACTGTTTCTTGCTTCAAATTCTAATGTCATTTGTTATTTCCTTTATCCTCAAATTCTTTTTTCTTTTCTCCTACTTCTTCTACTTTTCCTTTCTTCGTATTTTCTGTCTTTTCTCCCTTTCCCCTACTTCTCATCATCCTCATTTTCTCCCTCATCCTAGATCTAAACACTTTTTCTTCTCCTCTCAATTACTCTTTTCTATATCTCTTTTCTTTCTACTTTTGGGACTGGCCTCTTTTTAATGTACATTTTACTTCTCATTTCCAGTAATTTTATCGTAAAATTCGCATGTATGTAAGATTTTGATTTGATTATTTTGTGTCTTGCTTGTAAACAAAATGTTATTAGTCCTCGGACTTTTATTTTGTACTTTGATGATTATGATTTTAATAAACCTGAATTGAATTGAATTGAATTGAATTGAATTGAACTACCCTTTATACTTCTGTTAATTTCTTATTTTCAATTTAGTAAATATGTGCAAACGTCAAAATGCGTTAACATATGCTTTCCCGAGAAGATATATAGATCTCCCGGCTATACAATTCAATCCAATTTTTAATTTGATTTATTTAAATTTTATAAAACTCCTCTACAAAAAACGAAACTTAAATAATAAAAAATTAATGAATGAAAATAAATAAAAGAAGATGTTACCCTTAATGCCTTCGCCCTCCCACTCTGCCAATTAGCAATTAGGCAAAAAAACAATGTTTCGATGCCCTCCACCGACCGCAGAAAAATGCAGAAAACCGTAGAAAATTTCCCAAACTACAGAAAAAAATAAAACCTTTTTTTTCCGACTGACCAGCGCTATTTTTCAAAATTAATATTTGAGGCCCACCAAACATTTTACCCCTTAACACCGCGTTGCACCGTGTTATGATGGACCATGATCGGTCAATATTTGATTGTTAAACTTCCCCCTGGTAAACTCTTCAAATATCTTACTTATGACTTCCGAAGTTCTGCTTTAAAAAGATCACCCTGGTCAGATGTTCACAGTTGTTGGTGTCTGTTGAAAGCAGACTTGATGACTCTTTGAGCTGAGAGGTCGAGAAATAAAAGCAATTGGTGAGTTTTTAGATTTTCTAATTGAATGTGATTATGTCGATTAGTTTATAAAGTTCCAATTAATAGGAATTACTTTTTGGCTTCCATCTTCTTAGACCGTATTTCGGAATGATCATTTTCTGGAGATTTGGGAAAAAGTCTACTATTGCACTTTGGCATTTATCATTATCATTTTAATGTTATTGCTTGCGTTATAACGGTAATATCATCAGGGATATTTTCGTTACTTTTCCCATTTTTATCAAAAGGTTTAATCATACTCTATAGCATTTTATCATCATTATTACTTTCTATTTTCATTATCACTATTATTTTGGAAATATTTCATTCTAGTATTTCAACGTATAAGTTCATTCATCCTTATGCTTTATTAACACCTGAAATGCCGATCCATTAGTCAAGTGCAAAGCATTTTTACAACCATTCTATAGATTTAAACTATTTACGATCGAATAAAATCGAACTTTGATCTCTATAACTATGTCAGTTGTTGTGGGTAAATTGTTGCGGCCTAAATAGTTAGACAATAATTCTAGCCAACTGTGATCATAAAAATAGATTAATATCATTCGTCCAATGCGGACTGAAATCATGATTTGGAAGATTTTGTACACAGTCTTCCAAAAAAATGAGGATTTCAAATTCAACTGGAGTTATCGGATATCCATGCAACGGTGCTGAAATTGAAGGAATTGTGAAATATAAATTTTATACAGAGATCTACAGTTCTTTTGTGTATGTTTGCTTGCCTTTAGCTATTTTTTTTTTCAGATTAAAAAAATTGGGTGTCGCCCCCTTTTAATCCATCACTAGAAAGATACTTCCGATGTCTACAAAAATCAACGTTTAATCTATAGAAAATGCCTTTTATTTAAAAAAAATATTTGAACTTCACTATGATATTTTCTCACTCATCAGATACATGTTCCATATTTACTATCGAAATATTTGTAGAGATTATTTCTCGAGATCCATTCCATGAATAGTTTTTGTATTTACAATCGTGCCAATTGCATATCTACTGCTTGCTTTCTTTGAGTGTTTTTATTCTCTTTTCTGAAGACGTGGTGTCGACGAACAGTTATATATATTCTTGTTATTCGATAACTATAAAAGGGGAGGAGGAGAGGATGAAAATCGAGGAGATAATTTTAATGGAATAATGTGTGTTTTTAAGCATCCAAAAACGTTATATCTTTCTTTTGTTATCATTATTCATTTTGCATGTTGTATATTTGTCACATTTGAGTTTTTCAATATTTGATTTCCATTCATGAATTGCTAATTAAACCATTTTATCTGTCTATTGATCTACCTAACCTCTATCTATCTCTATCTATCTATTTATCTATCTATCCATCTATCTATCTGCCGGTCACAAAATTTGCTTTTTTAGAGAGATTTAAAAAAAAAACATTTGAATATCGGGATATAGCCTATGAGAAAAAAAGAACATCGGCAGTATTATTTTGTCAATTATTTGTTTAAATATTTTCATGATTTCATGGACAATAGTTTCACAATGTACACTATCTCTCTCTCCCCATCTCTCTCTCTCTCTCTCTCTCTCTCTCTCTCTCTCTATCTATCTATCTATCTATCTATCTATCTATCAATCTATCTATCTATCTATCTATCTCTTTTAGAGATTAGCGCTTAGGGACTTTCCAAGCGCTTAGGGACTTTCGCCAAGCGCTTAGGGACTTTCGCATGATTGTGTTATGCGCTATATAAAAGTGTTTCATTATTATTATTATTATTATTTTAGACTATTATCATTTTTTTCTGTTTTCTCTACCACTCCCGTTTCTTTTATCATAATATTATTGTCTCTTCTCGCACTCTCTGATATATTCCATTCACGAATGCGAACGAAATAAATTGTTTTGTATAATGACTAATGAAGTATAATTTCATTCATATTCTGAAAGATCTGAACAATTGTGATGGCGTTCACAACTCACTTTCTTCTGAAGACACTGTTGATGACGTGTGTGGTCACGTGGTCTGTTGCCGAATTGAAGGATGAAGCACCGTGTGACAGGTGAATATGATTTATTAATGTACATCTTCTATGTAAACATTTATTAACACCTTACACCATTTACATTCAACGTTTAATGGAGCATGGAAACAAACACACTGCAAAAACACTTGTGTCAAAATTTAAAAAAGAAAGTGTTGACATAACACCCGTTCGGAATCAAATCAATATATTTAAACACCAACTCTTGTTTTTCCTGGCTTAAAAACACCAGTAGGTGTTTATTATAATATTTAATCGATTCCAAGCTGGTGTCAATTCAACACTTTTTGGGTATGATCATATATAGATTCTGGCTGGTGTTAAAATTAACACCGGTGTCTTTACAGTGTGTTCAGCGCTTTGCTACTAGAGCAGACCTTCACACTCATAGTTTGGCAACACTTCTGTCCCTTCCAGTATTGCTTAAAATAGCTGTAATCGATGATGATTTGTATTTTAATGTTAGGGTTATTGGCAAGTTTAATTTTCTTCGGGTGATTGTTAATGAAACGTGCACAACAGGGTGTAAGAACAAACATATTTAATTCAGCATTTTGCACAGTTAACCCAACACGCAGCCACGTTCAACACGATATAATCTATTTCCGAAAAAAAATAAGTCAAACGCCAATTTAATGCTCTTTTGTATTGCTATATAAATCGGAATCGTCTTGTTATTGTTGTGTCCGTGCAGTCAAATACACGGCGTGCGGCTCTATTGTCCATGACCATGATGACCGACTTTATTTTGCGGAAATACTCTATATCGTGTACGTTATTATTAGTTATTATTAGTTAGTATTAGTTAGTATAATATTATACCAAATATTGAGAAAAACTTTTTTTAAGAGTGTACGCATGATAATATCAATCGGTTTATTTACTATAGCCCAATTTTCTGCAATGGACCTCTCCTGGTGGCAGCCCAGAATGCTTTCATCTACAACGACTCCAAGACCTTCGTTGATCTTCATCTCCTGCAACCAGAAGGTATCAAGAATTTTTTTTTTAGATTTTCCCAGCTAATTCTAAAATATTTTCAAAACAATTTACATTTTGAACATTTGATTTCACGCAGATTGCGTGGGACGCATATGCAATTCTGACGAAATTGAATGATGGAATCGTAAAATTGATTGAGAAAAGTATTAAATTGGCCGGGAAATCATATTTTCGTTAAACAGCAAAATCTATATAGGATACTTTGATTTTTGATCCGTTGTGCATCCCCAATAACTCCAACAGGCGGCTTGCGGTAAAATTTAGCAAAGACGTAAATTAAAGGTATGGATCAGTCTAGGGGGGCGTGGGGCTTCAGATCGATGTTTAAGTATTTCGTGAGCTGCAGTAGCTTAGTCACGAAATACAATTTATTCAATAACAAATTAAAGTATGTATACAAAGTCTTCAATGTTAATTAAATCAACCTTGAAAGCAATAAACAAAAACATCACTATGTGTCGGCTTTTTCGACAGCAAATTATAACTGCCTCACCTTGAATAAATGCCACTCGACTATC
The DNA here is from genome assembly GCA_036244855.1 of Temnopleurus reevesii. Lineage (NCBI taxonomy): Eukaryota > Metazoa > Echinodermata > Echinoidea > Temnopleuroida > Temnopleuridae > Temnopleurus > Temnopleurus reevesii. The sequence goes on along the minus strand of BQKZ01003002.1, from coordinate 29,323 downwards.
GCGAAAAGCAGCGGGACACCCCCCCCCCCACACACACACACACACAACACACACACACACACACACACACACACAATTCTTCAGGTAATACCTGAAAGCCCGTAGGAATGTGCAGACTAAGAAATTGGGTGCAACCACTTGTGCAATAGCACTACCCTTAGGATATGCACCTTTATCTTTATTTAAATATTGGACTGCAGGGCCAAATAAAAAAAAATCGAATATCGAGATGTACATATTTTTGTTCAGTTTTTTACTTGCATAATTTAATTTCTTTTCAGAGACTATCCTACAGGCCTTTGATAATCTTTCGGATCCAACAGATGCTGATATCATGAAGGCATTTGTTGAGGAGTATTTCGATGGACCTAACATTGAGTTCGAGACGTGGGAGCCAACTGATTGGACAGAAGAGTAAGTGTTTTACAAAGTTGCCGACAAATGAACCGTTAGCAGAAGGGACAAAGTATTTGGACATATTAATCAACGTTTTTGGGTCGTAAGCTTTTGTTTGAGGACAATAGCTCATAACTGCAATATTTTTGTAACTGATGGCGGTTGCCTTTGTTGTGATGGTGATGATGATGATGATGATGATGATGGTGGTGGTGGTGTTCGTGGTGGTGGTGATGATTATATTGGGCATGTATAGGTTGTAAATTATTGTATATATTGCTTATTGAGTTCACACAAATCTTGTCCCTACTTTATTTACTTTGTTTGCTCATATTATGTTAACAGGAAGGCATAATGTTACATATCATAATGGTAATGATGATGATGAGGATGATGATGACGGTGAAGAGAAGGAAGATGACGAGGGTGATAATTATGATGATGATGATAATGGTGATGATGATGAGGAGGAGGATGAGGATGATTATGATGACGGTGATGAGAAGGAAGATGACGAGGATGATGATGAGGATGATGAGGATGAGGATAATGATGATGATGATGATGATGATGATGATGATGATGATGATGATGAAAGTGATGATGATGATGATGATGATGATGACGATGATGATAATGGTCATTGCTGCTGTTAGTTAGTACTAATAATGAATGTCTTTTATATAGCGCTTATCAATTCATGAGAATTCCCTAAGCGCTCTACAATTGCAACATTATTACCCTGGCTTTAGCCTGGCAGCCACCAGCACACTTTGCGTTTCAAGGAATAAATATTCCTACCAGGTACCCATTCACCTCACCTGGGTTAATTGAGTGCAGCACAATGCTGATGAATTTCTTGCTGAAGGAAATTACAACATGGGTTGGACTCGAACCTACGACCCTCTGGTTGAAAGGCAAGAGGCATGACCACTACACCACGGCGCCTGATGATGATTGCGTTTTATGGCGCTCGTGATCTAACGATAGAGGTAGTCAAAGTTTAGATGCGATTACTATGCGCTTATCAATCATAATTAATGATGGTATGTAATTTCACCGCGTTTTTTTTTTCAGTCCGGAGTTCCTGGATGGCATAAAAGATGAAACTCTAAAAGACTGGGCTAAGGATTTGAATGAGCTGTGGAGGGAACTCGGGAGGCAGGTAGGTTTCCATCAATCCCTCCACTGAAAATATATCCTACCGATATTTTACCACGTATAGTATCCATATTGGCAAGGGAGTAACATAACGTCTGGGGCCAGTTGTTCGAAATAGTCTTAGCTATCCTCTTCATGCTAATACGTCTTAAGTTATTGTGCCACCCTCTTATCATAGTCGTACCTACGCTAATTGTCTATGTTACGAGGTGGCACAAGAAGTCAAGACGTCTTAGCATGAAGAGGATAGCTAAGGCCATTTCGAGCAACTGGCCCCTGGTCATGACTGTGGAGGGGCAATTGAGGGCCTAGGCCCCAGGTTCTGAATTAGGGGCGGCAAAGTTGAGGTAAACGACCGCAAAATTTGTGATCGGGGTGCAACATTTTATGGTGATAGCCTTCTATTTTTGGCTTGTCAGCTCCTGGGGGTGGGCGACACATAAGTCGAAGTAATATTCAATATTTCATCGCAAAAGTTTAATGAGTACAAGTGTATAATACATTAATACTTTCATTATCATTTTGTCAAACGAACCCCTGGAAAGTGAGCCCCCCCCCCCC